>ML806430.1:106981-119616 GCA_009831015.1 Picea engelmannii
TTCTAACATTTAATCACAAATTCCTTTTAAATACTAAAATGAATAAAGTGGAGAACAATAAGGTGAAACCCAAGTATATTTATGGAAATGATATCGTGAAAGGTTAATGGGGTGATGAAATGTGTAGAATGATGAAGGGAAAGATGGATGGAAATAGGACATTTTTGAGCCCCAACAACGACCACAATAGTTCAACCAGAAGAGCCAACATATTTTGAAGAGGGGGAGTGTATTTTTCATTCATAGATGTGGGTGAAGGGGACCCCACTTCATTTTATTGTTCATATAAGAAGCCATAAGAACCTCATCTCAGAAGAGGTCGTTAAACAATTGGGATTGTCAACAACACCACACCAGCAGCCATACAACATCGGGTGGCTTCGTCGGGGACGAGATCTTCGTGTCAGCCAGCAGTGTCAATTGTCATACAACATCCAACCCTTCAAGGACGAGGTATTATGTGATGTTTCCCCCCTATCTGTTTGTGATGTTCACTTGGGCTAGCCATATATATGGAAGCGTCATGCTATTTATGAGTCTCAACCCCATAGTGTCCTTTGTACTTTGGGGGTCATCTCTACAAGATACCATAGGTAATTCTGACTATTGTCCCACCTAAATAGTGTTGCAAGGTAGTATCGCATACTACAAAATTCAGCTTCTTCATAGTCTGTTCAAAGCGTGAACATAAGAACAACACTGCAACCTCAGTCCAAGCACCTTCTATCCAACATAAGCATGCTGATAAGATTGCAACAAAGTGTAAAGATTCCTTCTTCACATGGGTATCTCATGTAGCCAGACTGGTTAAAAATTTCCATCCCTTCCAGCCACAGTTTCGTGACAACCTTCAATAAACTAAGCAGTGCAACTTCTCCAACAAGGCAAGCAACTCATCAAGATGCGGATTCAACAAACGCTTTTCCCTCTCCCCTGGGAACTCAACGAAATGGATACCATGCTTCCTAAGGAGGGAGTATTGATCCATGTGTATATCGATGGCCACCCACCTTTTTCAACTGGCTCAAAATAGTTTTCTAGCAATTTTGGTAATTTGTTATTTTTAGCAGTTTTTAACTTGCGAGGCCATTTTGAGGGCCTAAATGAAGGTTTTTTTGGATAGAGATTATCAATTATGGAAAAAGTCTCTTATTGATCCCCCAAAATGAATCTCCTCGACGATACCTTTCCAACGAGCTATCGTGCACCCCAAATGGAGATTGTATGCCAAAGTTACACCCTCGGGAAGTTGATACACCAAACTACCCAAAACGGGGTCCACAAAACTGTTGGCTTTTCATCTTTCGGGGTTAGGGTTTTGGATTTTCTTTATGAAAAAAAGGCCTTTGGAGCCTCATTGTAAAATCATCTTCTTGTGAATCCGAGTAGCCGTCACATCTCTTCTCAGAGATAAGATTCCACCATTCTAACGAGTCTTTCACTCTATATTTTTACAATTCTGTACATTTCACACATTAATAGAAATTGTGTATTATTGCATCTATGTGTTTATGGTTGCATCTCTGATATATTTCTGTTATATTATTGGATATATGAGATATCTCTTTACATTTATTTATTATATCTCTGCTCTCATTTCGTGCTGAAAATAATCCGGATCATGAGGCCTTTGTGCAAGAACAATATCTGGAAAATATAGGCCATAATAAAGGACAACCAAGTAGTTCCAAGAATAAAGAGCACCAAGATGCTTCCAAGGAGGGGAAGAATATGTGGAAAGAGAAATACAATAAGATTATAGCCACTGCACATCAATGCAAGTATCCAAGCAATCAATGTAGTTATGATAGCAATATTGATAGTTTCACTAAAGAAAATCATTGGAAACTACATCCAGAGATGAACCCTAAGAACCACAAGAAGGATGCCAAGAAGAATAATCTTCTAGACATGGATTCAAGAAATCAATTAGAGAGAAGATCAGATGTGGATGAGAATATTGTTTTCACTTTAGTGTGAAAGGAGGTGAATCTGAGTTCCTTCATCACAAGGAAAATAAGGAGATGAAAAAACTCTTCCATTTCAAGATCTAGGTCAATAAGACCAAGATAGACTCTCTATTCAATTCCAGTTCACATGACAATCTCATAGGATCTGATCTGGTCAACAAGCTTAGGTTGGAGGTTCATGATCATCCTAGACCATATCCATTGGGGTGGGTAAACAAGGATGTATAGATCATGGTAACAAAATAGTGTAATATTAAATTAGCTATAACTGTAGATTCTATAGATCAAGTGGAGTTAGATGTAGTACCCCTTGATGTGTGTGGAATAGTGTTTGGAATCCCCTACATGTATATGAGGTATGCAATCTTCTTGAGAAGTGAAAAATGGTATCGTCTGATCAAGGATGGGAAGTCTTTCATCATCAATGCACATAAAGGTAAATCAAAGATCTCACTAGTAAGTGCCAACAAAGAAAAAAGTTGATTAGTTCAAGTAAGAAGTATTTTTTTCTTTTCTTACCAGAGAATTAGTCGAGTGATGAATATTTAATAGTAAATGTATCCTTGGAGGGATGTATTAAAAACAAGAAACAACAATTGGAGGAGTTTTTGTAGGCATACAAAGGAGTGTTTCAGGAGCCTCAAGGGATACCACCTAAGAGAGAAGTGGAGCACAAGATACAATTGTTTCCTAATTCCCCATTACTAAATATTGAGTTGTATAGATAGTTTTTTCTAGATGTAGATGAAGTAAAGAAACAATTGCTGCAACTGTTAGAGCAAGGAGTTATTCGATCAAGCACTCACCTTGTGGGTAACCTATCATCATAGTACCCAAGAAGGATGGGACTTGGAGAATGTGTATCAACTATAGATCTTTGAACAAGATTACACTCAAGAATTAGTACCCTCTACCTAGGATCGATGATTTGTTAGACCAGTTGCAACATGCCATGTACATCACCAAGTTGGATCTCAAATCATGATACAACTAGGTATGTATCAGAGAACAAGACTCCTCGAAGGTTTTCTTCAAGACAAGTCAGGGTTTGTATGAATAGTTTGTCATGCCATTTGGTTTATGTAATGCACCAACTACATTTATGAGATTGATGAATGATGTATTGCACCCAAATTTATATTCATTTGCTATAGTGTATTTGGATGATACATTGGTTTGTATCTCTACCTAGGAGGATCACATCTCACATCTCATGAAGGTGTTAGAGACTCTGAAAAAGCACCAACTGCTGGCTAAACTTAAGAAATATGATTTTTCTTAGCAATCATTGGTTTATTGGGAGTTTTTTATCGGTGGAGGGGAGCTCAAGATATATCCTACAAATATGAAGGCCATCATAAAATGGCAAATTTATACTAATGTCAATTAAGTTAGGATCTTTGTTGGGGAAACATAGTAGCGAAAAAAGTTCATAGCATATTTTTCAGTGGTAAATACACCACTCCACACCATAACAACAAGTGGTGAGAGTTTCTAGTGGTGAAAAAATCAACAGAAAAATTTCGACAAGATAAAACAAAATATTAGTCAAGAATTGATACTTTCTTTTCCAAACTTGCATAAGCCTTTCTAGGTGGAGATAGATGAAAGTGGGTATGCTATGGGAGAAAATTTAATGCAAGGAGGTAAGCCAGTATGCTATCATTCTGAAATGTTTCATGGGGGAGTCTTAAACTACCCTATCTCTGATAAGGAAATTTTTAACTTGGTTCAAGCTCTTAA
Source organism: Picea engelmannii (assembly GCA_009831015.1). Classification (NCBI taxonomy): domain Eukaryota; kingdom Viridiplantae; phylum Streptophyta; class Pinopsida; order Pinales; family Pinaceae; genus Picea; species Picea engelmannii. The sequence goes on from ML806430.1 coordinate 110,695, forward strand.
TAAGTGGAAGCACTATCTAATGGGCAAGGGAATCGTTATCCACACATATCACCAGCCACTGTAGTATTTGCGGGCCTAGATTAATCTTCAACAAACTAGACACTACAAGTGGATGGTGTTGTTGAACTTATGCTTATATTTATAGGGAGGGTGAATCAATATAAGATACTTTTTAATTTATTTAATCATTCATACATCATTCATTATATGAGAAACAATAATCAAATATAATCTTAAATCACATAGTTTAACATGGAAACCCAATCGGGAGAAAACCATAAAATTTATCTTTATAAATTTTTGTAGGCACCAATCTACTATTACAAACATTGTAGGAACCAACCTATTGGAGACACAAATCTCCTTAACTAAGCACCAAATTAGCAAGATGTAGGAACCAACCTACTGGAGACACCAATCTCCTCAAATGAGCACCAACTCAACAACAATTGTAGGCACCAACCTATTGTTACAATATTTGTAAGCACCAACATGTTGGAGACACCCATCCCCTCACTTGAGCACCAAATAAACAATATATGTGTAGACACCTGTTAGGACTAAGAAATGTCGCATTTTCATCCACCTTTCCCTTCACTATTCCTTACATTTCATCGTCCCGTTAACCTTCCATCATACCATTTTCATAAATACATTTGGGTTTCACATTATTATTTTCCACTTTATTCATTTTAGTATTATAAGTGAATTTGTGATTAAATATTAGAAAATTAACATATTTTCATTATATATCAAGGTTGGATGAGTTTGATGATGTGTGCAGGCATATTTGAAGATTTCAACAAAATCAAAATTCACCACCTATCCTCAAATTCGAATTACATCTTCAAACTTTGAAGATTTGAAAGAGATTTGAAGTTAAGCTCAAGGAGAATATCATGGAAGATTTGGTTGGCATATCTTATCTAAGATATGTGAGAGATGTGTGGAGGATTTGATGGGATGATATCTTGTAATAATGGGGAAGTAGTTGAGAGTGGTTGAGAGAATAGTGGATCTGTAATTATGACACTCTTATCTTATCTTCAAGACTTTCATGTATATAAGAGAGTGCTCTCTCTTCATGAAGGGAGTCATGTAATTCATAATTTAGTCTTGTAATTAGGAGAAGGGGATTCTTAGATTTGATTATTTCGTTGTTATTCTTTCATGTTTTTTCATTTGATTATTGTAATATAATTTGAGATTGATTTAGTGTGTGAGCTCACATATGTCAATTGTTGTTCAACTCTTCACATGTTGTCTTTTTTTTCCCTTATGCAATTTCTTGCTTTCCTAGTTAGTGTTTCAATGCTTTCTTAGATTAATTTGATTTCAACAAATTAGATTAGATTAGTTCTACTTCAGTCCTGCACATATAGTGCATGTGCTTTGTAAGCCTACGAACCTTGGATTGACAAATTAAATGGTTGGGAAAGTACTACAACACAATTAATACATCAATGTTTTCACCCCGCAATTTGGCGCCATTGTCGGGGAAGCGCAATGGATTGAAGTTTAGTTTTATTTCCATGCAAGAATAACTAGAGTGTGAATTTCAATTCCTGCAAGCGTAACTAGAGTGTGAATTTCAATTCCTGCAAGCGTAATAAGGGTGTGAATTTCAATTTCTGAAAGTGTGAACTTAAATTTATGCAAGAGTGATTTCAATTTCAGCAAGTGTGCTTGATTTCCGCAGCTGTGAAGAGTATTTGTTTTCAGTATGAGTGTTTAATTTTTGCAAAGTGTGATTTTTACGCAATTTTTTTCGATTTTATTTTATGGGTGTTGTAAGAATCCCTTTTTCAACATGGTTTAATAATGAGTATAATCTTGGAACTACTCACTCAGATTATAGCAGAAGTCGAGATCTCCTCTTTATTGATTAAGGTTGGTTTTCATTGATGTCAACCCTTGAAGAAAGCCCCGCAACACAAAGGTTTGGGTAATGGACCCAATATTGTTTGATGTAAATATGAATCATTATTTTCTTGTCATGGTTTATAAGAAGTAAATATGTATGAACTCCAAAGTGGTCCCCTTATGGTGAAAGCCCTCACGGGAAGATGCTTTGCAGAGTAAGAGAACACATGCTTAATTGTGGAATAATGAGATGAAGGACAATGAATTTGTCAGGTAAACTATCCTATATGGATAGTTCTTGTCATTAAATTTCCGGTGGTATGTGGAACATCACATAACTCCTCACGGTTAGAGAGTTATGGCCATGAGAAGTTGGAGACCCCAGGTTTGGGTAATGGACCCAAATTTGCTTGATGGATAATGGTATGAGTTATGATATATTTTTAGATAATACTATTCTATATGGATATTACATGTCATTCCATTTCTGGTGGTATGTGGAACTCCACATAACTCCTCACGGTTTGAGAGTTATGGCCTTACGAAGTTGGAGGACCCTCATATGTCATCTAGAAGCCCCAAAAGGTCAAAGTAGTCAAAGTGGTTTAAGAGATTTTAAAAGGTAAATAATAAAGTAAAGTAATGAGTGTATTATAATTCAAAGTGAATACAAAATAAATTATTTCAATAATAAATTCAATGGAGAAAATAGAAGTGGGTTAACCCTAAAATAAGGAAAGTGGGGCCAAGTGACCTAGAAGATGTTTTTAAGGAAGCTACTTGGAGAGTATTAATAAGAGGCAAGGCTCTCTCATTTTAATAAAACTTGAGCATATTGAATATCTATAGGTTTCTGAGGTAACCAATGATATCTAAGCCAAAATTTTGAGGGAAGGTGAAGAAAAGAAGGCTGAAATGCAAGGAAGGATAAATTCTTTTGATGGTGCTTTCTAAGGTGTATCGAGTAAAAACGTCATAACTTCTTCATAATAGATCCAACTTTAGTGAAAAAAAATGTGTTGGTTAGGGTAAAGTTTGTAGTATATTTTGTCACATTTTCAAATCAATTCAAAAAATATTTCGTGCAGGGCACGCTCTACAAGGTTTCTCTCTAAAATAAGCCAGAATTCAGCAAGGTATGCCATTTTTTCTATAACTCTTTTTCTGAGAGGTTACAAGTAGTGACACCTGGAGGAATTGCATAAAACACATTGAAGAACATTGTATATCAGTTTCATATATTTATACATTACAGGTACAAAGTTATTATTACTTCAAGTTAGGGTTGTTGACTAATCCAAAACTAGGCATGTCAGACTAAAGAAAAGTTTGATGAAAATGCTAGTCTCTTGTTGTTGAAGTTAAGGAAGGTTTGAAGGAATGTGATAATATACACCAAGTCTATTACAGAGCTACAAATCAGATTTGGATGATGAAATTGATGAGGGATTTTGGTTGAGGTACATGTTGAGTACATGGTTGCGACAAGTAGTTGATGAGTTGGCACATACATGAGGTGTATAGTTGATGATGTTGGTACATATTTATGAGTCATAGTTGATGAGTATTTGACACATGATTGGTATATAATTGGTACATGGTTGTATGCACTTGTTTATGGTACAGGTTGATTACAAGTTATTTGGTACAGGTTGGTGCATGGTTGATGCACTTATTTATGGTACAGGTTGATTACAGGTTGAGGTACATGTTGATGCATGGTTGATGCATGGTTCAGGTTTATTGGTACAGGTTTACAGTGGTATATCTCACAGTGATAGGTTGACAGTGGTTCCATCATTATACTTCTACTTCAGGGTGGCAGGATGGGGTAAGGACATGTGGTTGTAGCCACCTTCTGATTGTAGCTAGAGAACATAGGGGGTTGTAGCCTCCTTCTGGTTGTAGCCAAAGAATTCAGGAGTTGGATCTTCCCTCAGGTTGTAGCCTGAGAAACTAGGGGGTTTGAGCCTCCTTTTAGTTGCAGCTGGAAAACAAAGGAAGTTGGTGCTTCCAATGAATCTAATTCTTCAAGACATATAAAATAAAACATTTTGTGGTTTTCTCTCGATTTGGGTTTCCACGTAAAACACCAGTGTACTGTGTATGTGTATGTTTGTTCATTTTTTCATTTCTTATTTACTCTATAGTTATTGGATGATAATGCTTCATTGATATAACACTTGGATTATATGGTTAAAAAGGATTAAATTTCTCTATTACTGATTCACCCCCCCCTCTCAGTAATCCAACAATTGGTTTCAGAGCAGGTTCCTTCAGAAATTAGTTTAACCACTGAAAGGTAGATCATGGAGAGTACCAAATCATATAAAAATGGAATACCACAGTTTGATGGACATAAGTATTCTTTTTGGAGCATAAGGATGAGGACATATATACATGCATAGGGATTTCAAGTTTGGCAATCAATTGTAGATGGATACACAACACCAACAGTTCCACCAACAAATGAAAAAGCAATAAAACTCAGTGAGAATAATTCCAAAGCCACAAATGCACTTTTAAATGGTCTCAGTGATACGGTATTCACAGAAGTTGCACATTGTAAATCCGCTAAAGAGATTTGGTACAAGCTTCAAAATATTTATGAAGGAGATACAAAAGTCAAAGAAGCAAAGCTACAAACTTACAGAGGTCATTTCGAACAACTAAAAATGAAGGAAGATGAATATATCGCAACCTACTTCTTACGAGTCGATGAAACAGTGAATGCAATCATAGGATCGGGAGAAGAAATTGAATAATATGTAATTGTTCAAAAGATACTAAGATCTCTTCCTATGAGATTCAACCCTAAGATATCAGTGCTAGAAGAAAGATCGGATGTGGACTTAATAAGAATGGACGAACTGCATGGAATATTTACAACATATGAAATGAGAACTGAGCAGGAAAATCCAGATGTAAAAGAAGTAGCCTTCAAGGAATCCAAAAGATCAAAGCAAAAGAAAAAGGAACAAGAAGAATATAGTAGCAGCAGTGACGCCATGGAATATGATGAAGAAGTGGCCAACTTCAACAAAAGATTGAGCAAGGGAACCAATGGTAGGTATAGAGGTAAGCTCCCTTTAATTTTTTTTAATTGTGATGGTATTGGTCATTTTTCTAACAAATGTCCTCATAAGGAAAAGAGAAATGATGAAGGTTATTCAAAAGGAAAACACACATATAAAGGCAAAAGAACTACAAATAAAGTTTTCAAGAAAATCTTATACACCAAAGAAGACATCTCATCATCATATGGATATGAAGTCAGTGACAACGAGATAGGAAGAGTTATATTCATGGCAGTAAAAGACTCTGACAAAGAAGAATCTGAATAAGAATATGAAGAAGCCAAAGAAGAATGTGAAGAATTCAAAGAAGAAATTGAAGAGGCAGAAGTTGACTATCAAGAAGAATTAATGTGTGCCATAGAAGTTATCAGAAGAGAAAACAAGAAAAACAAGAAACTACAAGCAGAACTAGACAAGAAAAAGGACACTCGAGAACTAGCACAAATGATCACCAAATTGAAGGTTCAAATAGAAGAAGATAAAAGAATTGAAAAAGAACTCAAAGAACAACTAGAAGAAAATGACAAGATCATTGGTAACTTGGAAGCAGAGGTTGTCACACTAAGAAATGATATTCAAAAGAAAAATATGCAAAATAGCTCAAAAGTTCTGGATGACATTATCAATTGTCAAAAATCTCATCTTGAAAAGTCCAGACTTGGATACAATTAGACAGAAAAGGGATCAAGCTCCAAAAAAACAGAGCAAGAAACAAATCCAAAGAGCTATGCAAAAACAATCAAAGAGGATAGGAAGATTACAGGAACACTCCTCCACCATGAAGATTCAGATTTCAAAATCAACAACAGATAGCTAGGCCTCAAGAAGAAAAAGGATTCATAAGAGCACCTCCTTTCAGAAGATCTTCAACTCCCAAGTATCAAACTATATTTTTTGGTTTATGTTATGCATGTAATAATTTTGGATATAAAGTTGTGAATTGTCAAGCTAACAATAGGAACAGTAACAACTTTGAGAGTTATACACAAAGGCATTATTCAAGGAGACCCAGTGACACACAAAGAAGAAGTTACAACAGGTTTGAATCTTTGAGCATTGAAGTGGAATGTTAAAAATGTAACAATTTTGGACACATGGCCAAGGATTGCAGAATGACAGTCCCTCTTAAAGAACCTCAACAGAATAAAAATAGTCACAGACAAGAACCTCAGAAAATGACATGGATAAGAAAGCAAGATCAATATAACAATGAAGAATGTGCAGTCGCTCTACAAGCTAAGAAGAAAAAACACGATTGGTATGTTGACAGTGGATGTTCAAAACACATGACAGGTGATAAAGACAAATTTCTTACATTACGAAAAGAAAAAAATGGATCAGTCTCCTTCGGAAACGATAATTCATCCAAAATTATTGGAGAAGGCACTGTCTGAATTGGAAACAAGAATGAAAAGGCACAAAATGTTCTACTGGTAGAATATGTGAAACATAATCTTCTAAGTGTGATTCAAATGTGTGACCAAGGTCATAAACTTACTTTCGATTCAGAAAAGTGTGAGATAAGAAAACAAGGTTCAGGGAAATTGGTTGGTACAACTGCAAGAACTTCAAACAACATATATGTGTTAAGTGAAATTGGAAATGAAAAGTGTTGTCTAGGAAAGGAAGATGAAAGTTGGCTATGGAATAGAAGAATGGGTCACATCCATTTTGATAACCTTGTCAAAGTCAGCAAAAGAGAAGCAGTCAGAGAAATGCACCAGATCACGAGACCAACCAACACTTTATGAAAGCATTGTCAACAAGGAAAACAAACAAAGACCATGTTCAAATCAAAGGAATATTAAACAACAAGACCACTAGAAATTGTGCACACTAATCTAGTTCGACCAACTACAACAAAGGGCTTAAAAAGTGAAAAATACTTTATGTTATTAGTTGATGATTATACAATAATGACTGCAGTTTGCTTTCTCAAGAACAAGACAGAAGCTTTTGAAAACTTCAATATCTATAAGAAAATGGTTGAAAATGAGATGGATTCAAGAATCAAATGTTTGAGATCTAATAATGGATGAGAGTTCACCTCAAATGAATTTATGGACTACTGTAGCAGTCATGGAATAAAAAGGCAATTCTCCATTGCTAGGACACCTCAACATAATGGACTTGTTGAAACAAAGAACATGACAATACAAGAAATGGCTCGAACAATGCTAATGGATTCCAAATTGACAGATATATTTTGAACATAGGTAGTCCATACATCAGTTCACATTCAAAACAGATTAATGCTCAGAAACAACACTGATAAAACTCCCTACAAGCTATGGAAAGGAAGACCAGCAAATGTGAACCACTTCAGAGTTTTTGGAAGCAAATGCTACATCAAAATACAAGATGACAAAATGGGAAAGTTTGACTCTCATGTGGAAAAAGGGATACTTGTTGGTTACTCAAGTACAAGGAAATCATACAAGTGTTACAATCTAATATTGAACAAAGTTGTAGAAAGCATCAACGTAACAATTGATGAAACAGGAAGACCGGAATCAAAGGAAGAAGAAAACAAATCAATGGAACAACTTTTCAAAGAAGAAGACGAAAATGAAGTAGAAGAGGAAGATGAAGATGAAGAGAATACAATAGAAGCAGAAGAGAAAGTTCAGAAAGTATCTCCAAAGACACCTAGAAAACGAGTACAGAAGAATCATCCTTCATATCAGATTATTGGAAACAAAGATGCATGAGTTGAGACTAGAAGAAAAATTTATTCACCAGAACAAACACACCTAGCACTCTTATCTAAAATTGAACCAAACTATTTTGAAGAAGCCATCAAGGATGAATTTTGGAATAAGGCCATGGATAAAGAATTGGATCAAATAGAGAAAAATGGCACTTGGGAATTGGTTCCAAGACCAAAGAATAAGAATGTGATCGACACAAAATGGGTTTTCATGAATAAATTGAATGAAGATGGACAGGTTACAAGGAACAAAGCTAGATTGGTATGTAAAGGATATGCACAGATTGAAGGAATCGACTTTGAAGAGACATTTTCCCCAGTTGCCAGAATGGAAGCAAACTGTTTACTTTTAGCTTATGCATGCTCCAAAAATGTTAAAGTATATCAGATGGACATAAAATCATCTTTTCTGAATTGGGAACTTGAAGAAGAAGTCTACATTAAACAACCAGAAGGATTTCAGTTGTCAGAGAACATAGACTATGTATGTAAATTAAAGAAGGCCTTGTATGGTCTAAAACAGGCTCTTAGAGCATTGTACTCCAGACTGGATAAGTATCTGCAGTAGGAAAGGTTCAGAAAAGGAAGTGTAGACAACAACCTCTACATCAAGGTAAGTCAAGGTAATATTTTATTAATTGAAGTTTCTGTTGATGATATTATTTTTGGTAGTGATGATGACAGGTTAAGATAGAAATTTTCAAAATACATGCAGAATGAATTTGAAATGTCGTTACTTGGAGAACTATCCTTCTTTCTGGGACTTCAGATACGTCAAAGAAACCAAGGATTTTTTATTTCTCAAACCAAGTATATCAGAGAAATGCTAAAGAGGTTCAGAATGGAATATTGAAAACCAGTTATCACTCCCATGCAAATCAGTTGTAAGTTGAGAAAAGATGATGATTCGAAGTCTACAGATCAGAGGAAATACAGGTCAATGATTGGCAGCCTACTATATGTGACAACATCCAGACCATATGTAATGCAAATAATTGGACAGGTGGCACGATTTCAAGCAGCACTAAAGGAATCACATGTATTAGTAGTAAAGAGGATTTTCAGATATCTCAAAGGAGCAGAAGAGTTTGGATTATGGTATCCAAAAGGAAAATATCTATCATTTATTGCCTACACAGATGCAGATTGGGCAGGTTGTATTGATGATCGGCGAAGCACCAGTGGCGCAGCGTTCTACTTAGGTGAGTGTTTGGTATCATGGCTAAGAAATAAACAATCATCAGTGTCTCTATCTACAGTCGAGGCAAAGTA
>ML806430.1:124261-160906 GCA_009831015.1 Picea engelmannii
TTCCCAAAAAACATCGTTTAGGGCCTCAAAATGGCCCCGGAAGTTAAAACTGCTAAAAATAGTAAATTACCAAAATTGCCAGAAACATGTTTTGGGCCAGTTGGAGAAGGTGGGTGGCCACCGATATCCACCTGGATCACACTGTCCCATAACTATTTTGAAATATCAATTGGCTTTCCTAAATTTTCCGCCCATCAGCATGCTTTATTGAGATTAAAATATTACGCCATTGCTTATTCGACAGATCCTTCTATTATTTGGTTGCGGATTTTTCTCCATCACTCCTCAAAATATGAATGGTGAATAATGAAACTATCATCAAATGAGGAATGAAGGAAAAATGTTTGTTGTGCATGCTATTTGAAAGTAATTCTTGTTGAGATTTACTCCTTGGAATAAGCTTGACTAATTAACATAGATCTTGTTCCCAAGGTCCTGTCATTATGAATGCTCTGAGAATTTCTCTTTTTCTTGGGAATGTCATCCTTGGAGAGCATGATGTTATCATGATTCTTCATGTCTCGCTCTCAATTTGAAATTGTCTGTCAATTAATGCAAATTAGAAGATAGTCGACTTCAGGTGAAATTTATGAGAAAACTGTGATGAATTTCAAAACTACGGCACATGGGTTTTGTGCAGAAGGGTCTCATTTAGCTTGCTTAGGAGCAGTTTTTAAAAATTCTGCTTCGTGTGAGAGCAATTTTTGTTTTTCTAAACATGAAAGAGCCATATTTCGGAATGGTCGGTTTTCCAATGTGGCAGATACACAATCAAACTCTTCCTCAGGTCCAGGACAAAAACTAAGTCCCTCTTGGCTTCCCCATCAATATGATTTTCTCAAATATAAAATTGCAAATGGACATTTTAAAAACATTCCTGAAAACAATAATAAATACATGTTTTTATGTTTAACATTCATTTGTTTTTCTTAAGTCACTTTGGTAGCAATCAATGACGAAACGAATAAGTGAGGACAACAGATATAATTTCATTTATTTTCTATATCAATTTGTTCTCATTTATACTTAATCTTGCATTTTACATTTTACATTATTCTCACAAGTTTGATTGCAGGATTAGTACTAAGATTGATTGCAGAAACAGGACGCTCATTTTCCATGCCACAATGATCTTCAAGAATCACAACATTTTTCAGAAAAACATGTTTGGTAACAGTTTGAAGGAGCCGATATTCATTATTCATTTCATGATGTTTGTTGTTACACATGTCGTTACACATGTATTACATGTTGTTACACATGTATTTTACAAGTTGTTACTCCTATACTTGTAACATGTTGTCACACTACACCTTTAATAAACCCATTTGCATCATGAATGTTTACCCCCATTTCTCCTTCAAATGTACATTGGTCATCCCTTTGTTGAATCCATCTTCCATTTCCTTATCCATCATGACTTCACACATCCCTATCTTTCTGAGTTGCATACGTCACTTCCTTATTTTTCAATTCTTTTTCCTTGTCAATAAAACTAGTCAAGCTCCCCTTCCATGATCACATTGCCTTGATTTCCTTTCCATAAAACCTATTGCTACTGAGATATTTACATCTATAGTCCTACCAATCATTTTATAAACTCATGTTGTCTGATGTGGGATTCCTTAAGGCCCACCTTTCAACAGTCTTGCCCCATCGACCTCGACACATTATTTGGGATATAGACTAGATTTCCTTTTGAGTACCTTGAGGCTTGCACGCCTTAATGGAAAGTTCTCTCGTCGACAATCATGGGAATACATCAATGTCCCATGATCGTCATATTTTGCAAGTGGCTCGACATCAACTCATCTATTCGCACTTCGCAAGATGTACTCAGGTACCTTGGCACTCATTGACATCATTAGTGAGTTTGTCTCGCATTGGTTAATGACATTCATCAATGGTCAGTAATCCAATGATTTCTCTTCATGCTCAACATAGACACATTTGTTCACATGACTAGAATTGTACCATCAATTTGTAGCGGGTGAACACTATTTTTTTTTTCTGGCTCCCTTAGTAGTAACAACAGCGTGACTTCAGCTATATGAGAGTACTATCATCCACTTTCATACTTCCTCTTTTCCATGATTCATCAGCATCAGTTCAGATCCCTCCACTTCGCATTGTCTGATTCAACAGTTACAACAGTGCAACTACAGCCGTAGTTACATTTTCATGATATGGAAACAATGACACCTTCCATCTTCCAACAGTCACAGTCACATATTCTTTGCTCCAGCAGTTACAGCAGTTGCAGCTACAACACCAGTCACATTTTCCTGATCCATTAGCCGCAACAACTATATTTCTATTGCATAGTTCATCTACTTTTTGGGTGAGTGGAGGTATGTTCTTTTCTAATATTTAATCACACAATTCCTTATATGTTGACTTGAATATTTTGGAAAATTTCCTCACCATGATCGCTTTCCTTCAAGACCTACACTCAGTTGCATGCGGGCATGCAATCGATTCAGTTGGGGGGGGGGATATATTCACTACCTATTCACTACCAGTATTCCATTTTTTCCATTTTTTCCACTATTATCACTCCATTTTTTCATCTCATTTACTGTTTACCAAATTTTCTTTTCCAACGACCCCCTGTTGCACTTTGCTTCATATGCATTGATATACATATTGGCATGATTCATAAAAGATAGAGAAAAGGCTTTCTTATACTCAGTGATGCTCTCTTATGCACATTGATAGCTTATTCTTTCTAGTGATTATATGGCTAAATTATTGCAGCAAGAAAATAAATAAGTGAAATGAATGTTGTCAATACAAGAAACAACATTCTTTGTATTCATGGTTGTCACACAAGAATCAACCATAAGAAAATTTTACATGTTGTTACACATGTATTTTACATCCTGGAAATATTCCTTATTAAAAAGACATCATCAATCAAAACCAAAGTTCAAATGCCAAAGGTTCTTCAGAATATCCATGCATGGTTGCATGAGGACATGCAACATGTTCATTTGGGGGGGATGTTAGGACTCAGAAATGTCGCATTTTCATCCACCTTTCCCTTCACTATTCCTTACATTTCATCGTCCCACTAACCTTCCATCATACCATTTTCATAAATACATTTGGGTTTCACATTATTATTTTCCACTTTATTCATTTTAGTATTATAAGTGAATTTGTGATTAAATATTAGAAAATTAACATATTTTCATTATATATCAAGGATGGATGAGTTTGATGATGTGTGTAGGCATATTTGAAGATTTCAACAAGTCAAAATTCACCACCTATCCTCAAATTCAAATTACATCTTCAAACTTTGAAGATTTGAAAGAGATTTGAAGTTAAGCTCAAGGAGAAGATCATGGAAGATTTGGTTGGCATATCTTATCTAAGATATGTGAGAGATGTGTGGAGGATTTGAAGGGATCATATCTTGTAATAATGGGGAAGTAGTTGAGAGTGGTTGAGAGAATAGTGGATCTGTAATTATGACACTCTTATCTTATCGTCAAGACTTTCATGTATATAAGAGAGTGCTCTCTCTTCATGAAGGGAGTCATGTAATTCATAATTTATTCTTGTAATTAGGAGAAGGGGATTCTTAGCTTTGATTCTTTCATTGTTATTCTTTCATTCTTTATCATTTGATTCTTGTAATATAATTTGAGATTGATTTATTGTGTGAGCTCACATATGTCAATTGTCGTTCAACTCTTCACATGTTGTGTTTTTTTCCCTTATGCAATTTCTTGCTTTCCTAGTTAGTGTTTCAATGCTTTCCTAGATTATTTTTATTTTAGAAAATTAGATTAGATTAGTTCTACTTCAGTCCTGCACATATAGTGCATGTTCTTCGTAATCCTACGAACCTCGGATTGACAAATTAAATGGTTGGGAAAGTACTACAACACAATTAATACATCAATGTTTTCACCCCACAACACCAATCCAAGATATTCATACACATAGTACTTCTGACTTTACCTGCATGCTTTATTCCACAGACAATCCTTCAAATCCTAGTCACATGTATCCTTCATGCCCTAGTGAGCCTCATAATATCATTCCCGGAGTATGATCCCAAACTGAAGAATCACAACCTCAAAACAACACACATTGCAACATCAAAACATAAAAAAAATGCACATTGCAACATCGCATACCCCCATTCCTTCATAATGCACCTTAAGAATAAGAAAATACTAACAAGAATCATCTTACACACCTTTAGACCCCAAAGAGACACACTAGATCCTATAGTGCACCTCAGATCACTTTTGCGCACATCAGACTTTATCTCTTGCTTGGATGCACTTCAAACGTGCACAACTATCATGTATTTATATTATTTTTGTCCCCACTTTCAGGACCAACCTGTAAAGACTGGTTGAGATGACCTAAATTTTCGGGCTGGGTTGTTGGACGAAAAAAATAATATCTTCTCATTCCTATGGAGTTCGAGGGAATTCCATATACCATTGGAAATGTATTAGAAAAATATTTCCAATGATATAACCTATGCTCCCATTTGAGCTAGGTATCTAGAGTAAAAATTCCTTCAAAGATAGGGTATCCAAATTGAGCATCAAAAATCCAAAAACAATATTTCCGTCAATATCCATCTTGCATCATTTATCTTGGACATTTGTAGTCTCCCCCTGTCTTTGACAACAATGACAATAATATTTCCAACAATGTTTTTTGAAGCAATTTCATCTAGTCATAAAGTATAAGAAGGACAATACTAATAAGTTGGAGAACATGATTTCAAGGCCACCATCATCAAAGATTACAAATTTGACAACACTTATGCACATGGAGCCTTTTACCCATTGTTGGGTCCTCAAAACATACTCTTTTTTTCACTTTACTATCATAAACATTCCTTCAAAACCTACCCTTCTGAACTACATTATACCCTAATTTTCCATAATTATCTTGCTCAGCTACAAAATTAGTGTATTGAAGGATATTAAAGGTAAATTGTTCATTCTCTGATTTAGGTGGATCTAAGAATACTAAAAAATTGATAGTCTCAAATGATGATGAAAATAACTCCATTATGTAGTACTCAACAAGATATTTCAAACACAACTTGAATGGGCTTAAATGGATTTCGTATGAGAAAGATATGGTCTTCTGAAGTTTTGGCAAAATAGGTAAAAAAGGCAAAAGGAAGGTGCCATGTTGAATCATTGGAAGGATGACATGTGGAAATATACGAACATACATGTGGAAATGTATGGATGGATATATACATTGTATGGATGACACATGCCTTGTATGGATGGACATGTACACTATATGGATGACACATGCATTGCATGGATGACATGTGGCAGGTGGCAGTATGACACTAGTGTGGCATTGATGTGGAATTGACTGTGCGTTGATGTGTCAGATGACTGTTTGATGAATGGGTAGGTGATTGTGCATTTAGGTGGTTGAATAAGGGAGTGACATGTGTCCCAATCAGAGTGTGCCACATGGCACCCCTAATTGGGATAAAAGGGTCTAGAAACTTTGAGTTTGATGGTGGGTGAGAATCGAACCTCCGACTTATTCGCTGCCAACACAAAGATTTAACCGTTGGGCCATTGATAAGTGTTTTTATGTTCGGCGGGGAGTTTTCTATTAAAATTTATACTTATTATAACAACCACTAAATGGGGGGTCTTTGGATTGGAACCTGCGACCTTTTCCTAGCCGTTCGCCTAACCGACAACCACATGACCATTGTGCCAACCGTTTGGTGTTTGTTTTGGCATGGAATGTTAATTGTTTTGTTATCTGAATGTTTTGTTAGCCTAAAAAATCACCAAAGACCATGGATTTGAACCCCAGACCTCTACTATAAAAACACAAGCACCCGACCAATGCACCACATAGTTCTATATTACCAAGAACTCAAAGTGAGTTTCTTTTGTTATTCTGTATTTATGTGCCATTGGGTATTTTTGGGAGATATAGAGTTTTTATAGTCAAAAGTTTCAGTTTTCCAAGGAAGAGTTGATTTTGAAAATCACACTTGAGTTGGTGAGGTAGATCAGAAGGTCATTTCAGAAACATAAGTTCAAGTTATCATTGTATCAAACATTTTTTAGCATTAATAAAGTGGTCTCTCATTTGGAAGTAGACCTAGAGATGTATCCCAAGATGGGTGAACTTTGTTATCAACTTGTGTAATGTCCCTTGTTATTGTTGTTTTATATTTCTCTCAATTCTATCATTTTTAACTTCTACAAGTTATTTATCAGTTAATGAATTTTTGGATAAGTAAGGGGATTCAGATGTTAATTTGCAAATAGTCATAACGATTATAATTTTTGAATCATCTTGAATGCTAATGTATGTTTAAGAAATAATTTGACATTTAAGGATTTTCAGATCAAGTTTGTATCAGAGCAAGTTTGACAAGGATTTTCAAGTGAATGCTTACAAGGTCCAAATCCAAGTGAGGTGAAGGCAAGCTCGAAGACTTCAACCCACAAATTCAAAAAGAATTTCAAAAACAAAGAATGGAATCTGAAGGAGGAGAATATCCTATAATAAGCCCCAAGGCTATGACAAAGGAATTTCTCAAGATGAAGACACTGGTGGAAGAGCTATACCATAGGGCTCAAGGAGGAGTTGAAACATCAATAAAAGTTGAAGGAGAAGGAGGAGGTGAAGAACCTCCAGATCCTCCTTCACCCCCATCATCATCATCATCTTCTTTTGATGAAAGTGAACCTTCTTCTCATAAGAATAATCCTTTTGAGAAGTCTTCTCATTCTCAGGCTCATGATTTTCCTTTATTAAAGTTAGATGTAAAGTTTTATTTTCCAATTTATGATGGATAATTGAATGTAGAAAAGTTGGATAATTGGATCAAACAGATTGAAGTATATTGCAGGGTACAAAAAATTGTGGATGCATTGAAAATATACAATTGGATACTCTTTTCCTAGGTGGAACAAATTTGATATGGTGGGAGAGTAAGACACAAACTGATCTCATCCAACATGGTTAAATAATTTCTTCTCAGGATGAGTTTACTGCTACATTAAGAAAACAATTTTATCCATTATGCAAACAAAATTAATTGATTGGAAACATCTAAGACATGGAAAATGGAAAAAATTTCAAGTATATACATAGGAATTTAAGAAGAAAGCATTGTCTTTAGGAATTCCATTATATACTCGTGAAACTCTTCTAAAATATATTGGTGGTATGCATTCATATCTTCAACATACTATATTAATGTTTAACCCTACTAATATTGACGAAGTGTCAGTACAATCTACTCATCTTGAAGATACCAAGGGAAAACATGTATTTGAGGATAAGAAGCAACATAAATTCAAGAAGTAGTCGAAAGGAAAAGGAAAGAGTAAGAAGTCAGCTACAATGAAGGAAGATGAGGAGAAGCCTACATGTTCTCACTCTAAGGAGAAAGGACATGAGGAGGAAAAGTGTTGGAAGTTGCATCCATAGATTCTACCAAATAAATTCAAAGACAAGGAGAAACAAAAGGCTGTTGCAACAGTTCAAAAATATCCTAGCAATAAGATCATAGAAATGGGAATCAAAGGTATATCTTTTGATAGTTCTAGTTCTTCAATTCACTCTTCTAAATTGGAAAGTGTTCTTAATCAAAAGAAACGAAGTGAGTTTTTTCATATAAGGGTCACAGTGAAGCATACAAAGATAGATACTTTGTTTTACAATGGACCTCAAGTTAATTTAATTTATGAAGCAATTGTTAAGAAGTTGGGTTTAAATTCCACATCTCATGTGGAACCATATCTATTGGGTTGGGTGTGTGAGGATGATAAGTTGAAAGTAACTAAACATTGTAAAGTCAAATTTTCAATTACTTCCAAGTTCATTGATGAGGTTGAGTTGGATGTAGTTGATCCAGATGGATATCGCTGGCTACCTACCTTTTCCAACTGGCTCAAAATAGTTTTCTGACAATTTTGGCAATTTACTATTTTTAGAAGTTTTAACTTCCGGGGCCATTTTGAGGGCCTAAATGAAGGTTTTTCAGGATCGAGCTCCTAAATGATATCCAAGTGAATTATTGAGCCCCCAAAATGAATCTCCTTGATGATACCTTTCTAATGGGCTATCACACGCCTAAAATGGAGATCGTATGCAAACATTAGGACCCCAGGAAGTTGATGTACTAACTTACCCAAACGGGGCCCACATGACTTTTGGCGCTTCATCTCCTAGGGTTAGGTTTTTGGATGTCTAGGGTTTTTGGAATTCTTTCTTATTATAAAAAGGCCTTCAAAGCTTCATTTTGACCTTCTTCTTGTGAATGTTCACTATCGTCACATCTCTTCTCAGAGATAAGCCGCCACCATTCCAGCAAGCTTGTTTCCGTTGCATTTTACAGTTTCAGCTTATTTCGTTATTGAATAGAAAACCAATTTTATTGTATCTCTGTTATTTTGTGTTAAGCACCTGTTAATAATTTGTATTCATTTCTTTCTACTCATAAAATATGGATCGGTGGTAACAGAGTGGTCTGCTCCTTGTCATCTTAATGCATGTCCCCAACAAGGTCGGAGTACAAAGAGTTGGGTCTTGAGATTGTTTCTCTTGAGGACAGAAGCTCTCACACGCCCAAGCGACCTACCATGGTAGGAGAAAAGAAATATGACAGGACATGAGATCCTTTCAAACTGTTGATTGAGGAAGCGCTCACGCAATAGAGGAACAAGATGATGGATAGTTTCATGCAAATCCTTCGGCGTCTACCAACAGGTGACACATCTTATTCAAATGGAGGCGTTGCCCCCTTCAAGGTACAAATAAACTTTGATATTCCTATATTTGAAGGTCAGACAGACGTAGATGTTGTAGACAAGTGGTTGAATCTACTAAAAGGGTATTTTTCTGTCCATAACTTTTCGAATAGAGAAAAGATTACTTTTGCGCTCCTCAAAGTCGTTCCCCATGTCAAAGATTGCTGGGAAAATTTCTGTGAGCAAAAGGAAACAGAGGAAACCTCATTATTTTCATTCATGGCCACCTAGGAATCCTTCAGGGATGATATTAAGGAACAATACTACCCTGTCGGAAGTTATGATGACCTGTATACCAAATGGACCACACAGTGGCAAGAAAGAGACCAAGCAGTGCCAGATTTCATAAATATCTTCCATACCTTGTGCACCAAGTTGGGTATCAAATATTCAGAGCAACATCTGGTGCTCAAGTATCGCAGTGCTCTGCATAGATACATCCAGACTGAAATGGAATTTCTAGACATCTCATCCTTGGGCGCGGCCTACCGATATGTTGTCCAAATTGAGCAGAAGCTCAAACAAAAGACGCGACAATTTGGGCCTGGGAACCCCTCACAACAAAATACAGGAAAGGGAGGCCCCAACCCACCAAACAAAGGAAAAAGAAAAGATGGATAGTATCAGGACAACCATTCCAAGACACAAGCAAATAAGGACACCGGAAAGACAAAAAAAGATACCAAGAAGTGGTGTGACTTCCATAAGAGCCCTTGGCATAACACTGTTGATTGTCGCTCAAAGAAATCACTGGTGGACGAAGTGAAAGTGTCTGAATCAGATGCGGATTCTGACTCTGAGCCAGAACCAGAAAGGGGAAGACGGATCATTGACACAGAACCTAGTTCCACCGTTGCTACCACCAAGCTCCAACCTAGTGAACTAGATGAGCCAGAAGAAGGAGAGTGCCTCTTCCATTCACAGATGTGGGTAAAAGGCACCCCACTACACTTCATCGTTGATAGCGGTATCCAGAAGAACCTCATCTCAACAGAGGTCAACAGAACGTCGCACCAACAATCGTACACCATTGGATGGCTTCACCAAGGAAGCGATCTCTGCGTCAACCAACAGTGTTGACTGTCGTACGGCATCAAGCCCTTCAAAGATGAGGTATTGTGTGATGTTTCTCCTCTTGAAGTTTGTGATGTTCTTTTGGGCCAACCTTATTTATGGAAACTTCATGTTGTATATGAGTCTAGGCCTCGTAGTGTTATTATCACTTTGATTAGGAAATTGTACAGGATACCTGAGGCAGTCCCACCTAGTTCTATTTCCTTGATCTCTGCTAAGAAATGTAGGAAGGTCATCTCTCAGATAGGAAAGTTTGCCTTCTTCATGATTCGCTCTGAGAATAAGCGAAATATCATAGCCACATCCAGGGTCTCTACGGCCAAACTCTCCACACAGTAGAAGCAAGTAGATAAGGTCGTGGAAGAATACTCAGATATGTTCTCCTCACCTATAGGGGTACCTCTTCACTTCCAGGTCAAGAACCCCATCGATCTGACCCCCGGTGCATCACTCTCCAATGGGCTAGTCTATCGTCTCTCTTTGTTAGATAATGAGGAGATCAAGTGACAGATCCAAGAACTTCTCCATAAGGGGCACATCCACCCCATCTCATCACCTTGTGGGAGCCCAATCATGTTAGTACAGAAGAAAGATGGAACCTGGATACTTTGTATTGATTATTGAGCTCTCAATAAAATCACAGTCAGAAACCGATACCTGATTCTTCGAATCGATGACCTCCTTGATCAACTCACGGGGACCAAATACTTCAGTAAGATTGATTTGAAGTCTGGCTACCACCAGGTCCCGATAGAATAGACATATGTATGGAAGACCTCCTTCAAGTCAAAGGAAGGCCTTTTTGAATGGTTGGTCATTCCCTTTGGTTTGTCAAATGCTCTGGCCACTTTCATGAGGATGATGGACGATATCCTGCAACCATTCACCAATACTTTTGTAGTGGTGTATCTGGATGACATTCTAATTTACAACAAGACTCGGGTCTAATACTTGTAGCATATTCAGCAGGTTCTACACACCCTACTGCAGCACAAGCTATACGAAAACTTGGAAAAATGCTCCTTTAGCATGGACGGGGTCCATTACTTGGGCTACATCATTGATCAACATGGCATACGTGTGGACCCAATGAAGATCCAAGTCATCCGTGATTGGCCATCCCCAACAACACTCACTAAGCTTCGGAGCTTCTTGGGCCTTTCCAATTTATACCGCAGGTTCATGTTGGGTTTATCCCATATTTCATGGGCCCTCAAACAAATAAACAGGGGTGGTGGTAAGGAGAAATTTGCATGGGGTCGGTCCCAACAATAAGCGTTCGATGATTTGAAGCAACGCTTTTTCTTAGCCTCGGTACTTTCATTACCAGACCTGCAACATCCATTTGAGATTGAGACAGATGCTTTAGACTATGATGTGGGCGTCGTTCTCACTCAGCACGGCCACCACGTGGCCTATCATAGTGAGACACTGTCAGATATTGTCCATAAGTACCCTACTTATGACAAAAAAATGTACTCCATTGTGAAAGCATGCTGCCAATGGAGACATTACATTCTTGGGAAGGAGACAGTCATCCACACTGATCATAATCCACTGTAGTTCATGCAGACATAGGGAAAATTGCAGAATTACCACCATCAAAAGTGGTCCACATACTTGCAGCAATTCCACCTCAACATCAAGTATAAAACAGGAAGCACCAATCACGTCGTTGATTGCCTCAGCAGACCACCAGTCACGACACTCACCACGGTGCTAGACTCTTGCAGCCATGAGACATCTGGATGGCCCCAACTCTATGAGACAGGCCCTGACTTCGCCACCACCTACCAAATGTTGGGTGCAAATGCAGTTGTCGATAATTTCCATCTTCAGGATGGGTTGTTGTGTCGTCTGGGCCATATATTTGTTCTATCAAATGAGCGAGTGAAGTTGATATGGGAAGCCCACTACAATCGGATGGCAGGACACTTCGGTATCGAAAATACAATGGCGATGCTACAGGAACATTTCTATTGGCCAAAACTTCGACAGGAGGTCAACAAGTATATTAGGTCCTGCACTACCTGTGATATTGCCAAACTGACCACTAAGAAACATGGCCTGTACACCCATCTTCCTACTCCTGACAGGCCATGGGAATCCATCTCAATGGACTACATGTCGGGCCTCCCGTCCACCAAGCGGGGAAATGACTATGTTTTTGTGGTTTTTGATCGCTTTTCTAAGATGGCGATTCTGGTTTCCTACAAGAAGAGCATCACAACAGAGGCCACTGCCAAGCTCTTCTTTGAACGAGTCTGGGTACATTTTGGAATCCCACAAACCATTGTCTCAGATCGGGATAGTTGATTTCTCATCACATTCTGGTTGAGCCTCTGGTCACTGATGGACACCAAGCTCATCAAATCCACGGCCTTCCACCCCCATATAGATGGCCAAACCGAGGTTGTAAATCGAATGATTGTGCATATCCTTCTCATGTATAATTAAAATCACCCTCGCACATGGGATGAGAGCCTTCCCTATGTCCAACATAGCTACAACCGAGCCCTGCATAGCTCAACCGGCCACAACCCCTTTCAAGTGGGGTTGGGATTCCAACCATTGGGTCCCATAGATGTTTCACTTCCCCTTGCGATCACCTCGACCGAATCATCTCCTGCTCCAACTGAAGCTGACAAAGACACCTGGTTCATTGATCAGATCTAGCACATCCACCAACAGGTTTAGGATATCCTACAGAAGTCCAATGACAAGTACAAACAATGCCATGATCAACATCGGGTGCCGCATAAGTTCTAGGTGGGCGACAAAGTTTGGTTGCACTTGCAGAAAGAACACCTTACAGGACCCCATCGGAAGCTTTGACCAATCCATTATGGGTTGTACACTATCACCAAGGTCGTGGGGGATAATTCTTTTGAGCTCAACATTCCTCCTTTCCTTGGTCTACACCCAATGTTCAACGTGGATCTCCTTCGCCCTTATTTCCCACCATTATTGGACACCTCAGAAGTAGCAGAATAGCTGAAACCAACAGAGCTCAACCCTAACTGCATACAATAGGAATCCAATGATAAAATTGTGGATAGAAAAATCAAGGGCACTTGACAACAAAGGATTCAGCTTTATCGAGTCATCAAAGCAGGGCAACTCCTGCACCAAGGCAAGTGGCTCACCCAGGGCCAAATTCAACAGCAATTTCCTCATCTGATGGGGGACCTCAATGCAATGGAGACAATTTCTTCCTAAGGAGGGTGATTGATCCATATGGATATCAGTGGCCACCCACCTTTTCCAACTGGCTTAAAACAGCTTTCTGACAATTTTGGCAATTTACTATTTTTAGCAATTTTAACTTTCGGGGCCATTTTGAGGGCCTAAATGAAAGTTTTTTTGGATTGAGCTCCTCAATGATATCCAAAGGTATGATTGAGCCCCCGGAATTAATCTCCTCAATGATATATTTCTAACGGGATATCACATGTCTAAAACGGAGATCGTATGCAAACGTTACGACCTCGAGAAGTTGATGTACTAACTTACCCAAACGGGGCCCACATGACTTTTGGTGCTTCATCTCCCAGGGTTAGGTTTTTGGATGTCTAGGGTTTTTGGCATTCTTTCTTATTGTAAAAATGCCTTCAAAGCCTCATTGTAACCTTCTTCTTGCGAATGCATGCTACCGTCACATCTCTTCTTAGAGATAATCCGCCACCATTCCAACAAGCTTGTTTCTGCTGCATTTTATAGTTTCAACTTATTTCGTAATTGAATAGAAAACTAGTTTTACTGTATCTCTGTTATTTTGTGTTAAGAACCTATTAATAATATGTATTCATTTCATTCTTCTCATAAAATCTGGATCAGTAGTGCCACTTGACATTTGCAGAATTGTCTTGGGTAGTCCATACTTATATGACAACAAATCCATATTCAATCGAAAAGAGAACAAGTATCACCTTTTAAAATATGGGATTGAATATATTGTTAAATCTCACCATATTAAAACTAGTGTTTCATTAATGAGCACAAAAAAATGGAAGAGACTTGTAAATGATAGTAAATATTTCTTTCTCACGATGGTGAAGAAAAAAGAAAAAAAATGTATAAGATGATTTTTTAGGTTATGGTCCAGGTCAAAATAATGAATTGGTAAAGATTATTTATAACTATGATGATCTATTTCAGGAACCGACAGGGTTGCCTCCCAATAAGGGGGTTCAACATGAAATTTATTTGCAGCAGGATGCTCCTCTTCCTAATATTGGTATGTACAGGTCATCAGTGATAGAGAGTGCAGAGATAAAGAAATAAGTTTATGATTTGCTCGATAAGGGAATCATAAGGCCAAGTTCCTCTCCATGTGGATTTCCTATTGTTTTTGTTCCAAAGAAAGAAGGTACATGGAGGATGTGTATTGAATTTTGGACACTGAACAATATCATGGTAAAGAACCAATATTATCTTCCTAGAATTGTTGATTTATTGGATCAGTTGAAAAATGTTGTCTATTTCACTAAGTTATATTTGAGAAGTGGTTACCATCAAAATAGAATTGCAGAAAGTGATGTGCGAAAAATTGTTTTTAAGACAAAACAAGGATTGTTTGAATGGTTGATTATACCATTTGGTTTATACAATGCACTTGCGACATTTATGAGGGTAATGAATGATGTATTCAGGCATTTTATAGATGATTTTGTCATTGTCTACTTAGATTATATTGTGGTCTTTACTCAAACATGGGAAGATCATGTAATGCATTTTGGGAAAATATTTTAACTTTTGAAAAGGGAGACGCTATATGTAAAGATGTATAAATGTGAATTTGGAAAAACCTCTCTAGTGTACTTGGGTTATATTGTAGCGAATGGTCAGTTTAGGATATATCCCTTTAAGGCATAAGTCATCGTGAATTATCCCAAGAAAAACACTGCCATAGAAGTCAGGAGCCTCTTAGGGGTAGTACAATACTGGAGGAAATTTATTGCTAATTTTTCTATCATTGCAGCTCGATTGCATGCATTAACAATTGTGAAACAGGTCTTTCAATGGGGAGGCAAGAAAAAAAAAATCCTTCAAGACATTGAAAGATAAAATAAGCATTGAACCAGTTTTGGCTCTGCTAGATCTGCAACAACCATTTGAAATACAAACCAATGCAAGTGGATATTCCATGGGAGAAATCTTGATGCAATGAGGTAAACCTATTTGTTACCATTCTGAATTTTTTAGTCAAGAAGTAATTAACTATCCAATACCCATCATCAATGCATCTACAATACTAAAGCATAATTCTTTAGCTCATGAAAGTTTTGTTGAACAATATGCTATATATGATGACTTTAAATATGTGTATGAAGTTCTAAATCATGGAAATAAAAATGAAGAATTGGATTATCATATGCATGGTAATTTATTGTATCATCTTGGAAAGCTTTATATACCTAGGGATGAAAAAGAAATTGTAATTAGGGAATCCCATGCATCTCTCATTTATGGTCACTTCAAGGTAAGAAAGACAATAGCACAATTGCAAAGATATTATCATTGGCCTTGAATGAATGAAACAATTTCCAAGTATGTAAAAGGGTGTGTTTTGTGTGCCACAAGTAAGCCTAACAACATAAAGTTGGGGTAAATACACCACTTCCAGTACCTTCTCAACCATGGGAAAGTGTGTCCATGGATTTTTTGGGGGTTTTACCGATGTCTACAATAGGTCATGATTACTTGTATGTCGTAGTGGATAGGTTCACTAAGATGTATATCTTAATTCCTTGTAAGAAGCAAGTCATAGCTGAAAAACAACACAATTGTTCTTTAAGAATGTTTGGGTTCATTTTGGGCTACCTACATCTATTATATTTGTTCGAGACTCTCTATTCTTGGTGAAGTTTTGGTCTAGCTTGTGGGATTTTATGGACACTAAGTTAAATAAGAGCATTGCTTTGCCTCTGCATACAGAGGGATATACAAAGGTGGTGAACAAGAGAGTGGTATATTTTCTTTGAGGGTACTGCAGTAAACATCCTAAGTTGTGGGATGAACAATTGCACTATGTACAACATGCCTATAATTGTGCCATGCATTCCTCTACTCAAAGATATCCTTTTGAAACAAGTTTGGGTTACTTTCCTAAATCACACATGGATTTTTATTTTGGGGAAATAAGTAAACTGGATGGACAAGATGATGCCGAAAAAACTAAGAGGTTCATTCAAAGGATCCAGTAGGTACATCGGGAAATACATGAGCAATTGGAGAAGAGAAAAGCTAAGTATAAGGCAAGGCATGAAAATAATAAGGATGACCATCAGTTCCAAGTTGGTAAGAAAGTGTGGTTACATATCAGCAAAGACAGAACGAAGGGTGAAGGTATAAAGATCAAACCAATAAGGTATGGTCCATTTTGGATTTTGGAGAAGATTGGTACTAATTCTTTCCATTTAGATTTTCCATCTTACATGCAAATGTATTCAATGGTGAATGTTGAGAATTAGAAACTTTATGAGCCTCCTATGATTATGGATAAAGATGAATGTGTTTAGGTTCCGATAGTTGATGATTTTTCTCATGAATATTTAGATGACCTGCAGGAAGATGTTATCCTTGACAAGAGAATCATGACTTCACGATGTGGTTATGTGGAGTATATTCAAGTGGGTATTAAAGGGGTAAATCTAAGAAAATCAAGGTAGATGGATATAGAGAAAGTGAGGGAGATTTGTCGTCACTTAGTTTCCGAGTAATCTAGACTTTTGCTGGTCCAAAAGGCTTCCAGTGGGGAGGGATGATCTAAGTGGATCTAAGAACGCTAAAAAATTGATAGTCTCCAAATCTGATGAAAATAAATCCATTGCATAGAGCACGAAGAGACATTTCCAATGCAAATTGAATGTTCTCAAAAAGACGTTGTATAAGAAAGATACGGTCTTATGAAGTTTTGGAAAAATAAGTAAAAATGGAAAAAGGTAGGTGCCCCGTGGAATCACTGGAAGGATGTCATGTGGCACTGTACGGATATACACATGGCACTGTATGAATGGACACGTGCACTATAGGGATAAAACATGGACTGTATGGATGACACATGGCAGGTGACAGAGGGAAGTACGAAATTGGCGTGTCAATGATGTGGCGATGACTGTGTGCTAACATAGAATATGATTGTTTGATGATTGGGTAGGTAATTGTGCATTCATGTTGTTGAATCAGGGCATGACACATGGCCCAATTAGAGTGTGCCATTTGGCACCCCCAATCGGGCTAAAAGGGTGTAGAAACTCCGAGTTTGATGGTCGGTGAGAATCGAACCTTTGACTTATTCGCTTCCAACAAAATTCTTTAACCATTGGGTCGTTGATAAGTTTTGTTATGTTCAACAGGGAGTTTTATATTTAAATTTATATTTTTTATAACAACCACCAAATGGGGGGTCCGCGGATTGGAACCTATGAACTTCTCCTAGCTGTCTGCCTAACCGACAACCACATGGCTATTGCACCAACCATTTGGTGCTTGCTTTGGCATGGAACATTAATTGTTTTGTTATTGAATGTTTTATTAGCCCGAAAAATAAAAAATGACCATGGGTTTGAAACCCTGACCTTTGCTATAAAAACAAAAGCGCTTGACCACTGCACCACATAGTTCTATGTTTCCAAGAACTCAAAGCGAGTTTCTTTTGTTATGCTATATTTATATGCCATTGAGAATTTTTGGGAGATATAGAGTGTTTATAGTCAAAAGTTTCAATTTTCTGAGGCACAGCTGATTTTGACATTCACACCTGATTTGGTGCAGCAGATCAGAAGGTCATTTCAGAAAAATAAGTTGAATTTGTTATTGAATCAATCATTTTTTATCATTAATCTATCCTTGGAGTCTGATCAACAGTCCAAATTTATCCTTGGAGTCCCTCCTTCAAAGTGCATTTTCTCTAAGACTGCAACTTACTTTGAATGATACCCTATGATGAATGACTAGGAACTATTGTCTCACCAAATAGATGACTGATATTAAATCTATCTCCTTCACCAACCGAGGGTCCATATCCAACCATCGTGCCAAATCGACATCCACAATCCTAAGAGGCAAAAAAATATTTTACAGGGATATATGAGATATATTTTATCTCGTCTCTACACCGATCAACGGTTATGATCTTGTCAGAGGGATTCTTCTGATAGATCAACGGTCCATGTTACCTCCCAAGGGTTAAATGTCATCAGACTTTGTATAATTTTTGACACTCGGTATTTCCTGGCGACGATACCTCTCCTGACGAAGGGATGAGATTTATCCTCCCCTTCGAATCAACGATGGTAATTTATCCTCAACTCTATGTCAGTTCCTTTATTGGTTAACACCCAACTTAAGGACTTAGCCTTATTCTGGATTTCTTCCAAGTTCTTTATAAAAGTTTACCTAGCCTTCCTGGCTCTCTCTCATTTTCTCTGAAATGAGTGAGGGCATTCTCACCCTAATATTTTGTCTTACAGATCCCACCCGAAACCATAAAATATACCTTTATGTGAAAACATGCATGATTTCACATTTTCATATCAAAACAACTTGAATTCAACACCAGAATATTTAAAAAACAAGCATTCACATCTAATATAAAAATACAAGCATTCAACCACGCATGTCATTCCAATTATATAGAGTATGTGAGATACTTATCTATTTACAAGGTATACCATCCAATTGATTGTGGGTGTTCACCTTTTCACCCTACCTTAGGCTCTTCTTTCTTGGTAACTTAGGCTATAGGCCACCCCCATTCTAAGAAATCATACCACCAGGGAACTCTTTTCACTCCCTCATACATTCTTTCAAAATATATTTCTTCCTCTGACACCCTAAATCTCCTCGAGTTCTTCTTCTGTGAATATATAGAATGCACCATCTTGCCTCCATCCTCTAAGGACATCATTTTGGGCATGCTCCTTCTTCACGCACTCGTGATTTCCCTTTCCTATCTCATGTTGTGTCTCCTGGACAAAATCTGCAAAGTTCTCAACCTGTGCCATTCCTTCTGTTAGAAGGAAACTCGGGTCAACCTCAGGGGTTGTAGAATGGCATGATGGGTACCTTTGGATGAAAACTTCCTATTGTCTTAGCTAGACCCTCCATGCCTCCATTCATTGGAGTGGTCAGTTTCTCAACCACAAGTCCTTTTCTCATTAACTGATTTTTCCTTGGGATCAGGTTAAGGCTTATTATTTCAAATCAAATATTTCAGCAAGGAGGATTGGGTCATCTTAGCATGATGAACCCCTCTATATGTTCCTCACTCTTTCCTCTAGTGGTATCATGTACAGTACTCAAGGCTTCACCCCCACATTCAGTTGTTGGTAGTGAAAATTAAACAATAATACATTTACATTGTTTGCATGCCATGGCATGGAAATCATTAATCATGAATAATTACAAGCTAGGGGACACATGGGTGCTACATTTTTTGGGTTATTTGTGGGAAGTTGTAGGGATCTAGGAATTGGTTTAAGAAGAAATTCATAGAACCCTATCCATGGAAAACTAGTTTTTTCATAAGAACCTTC
The DNA here is from genome assembly GCA_009831015.1 of Picea engelmannii. Lineage (NCBI taxonomy): Eukaryota > Viridiplantae > Streptophyta > Pinopsida > Pinales > Pinaceae > Picea > Picea engelmannii. The sequence continues at coordinate 143,664 of ML806430.1, forward strand.
GAGATAAAACAGAAAAGAGATTTGTGAGGATGGAAGATCAAGTCACTAACATATCTTGGAATATGTCCCTCCTCATGGAAAATATGGTAAGCAAGACTAGACTAATTAGAGAGGCTAAAGGATCTAACTCTAATATTGGATCAGAAGGGAAATCAAGATATAATGATGACCTATAAAAGGAGTCGAAGAAAGATCCCAAGAAAGAGCATCCCAGTTCAAGTGTCGTTAACCCTTCACAGTCCCTATTCAAGATGGAAGAGAAACTGGGAATAAAGACATACCAAGGTAAGATCGATGCATTAAAAATGAATCAATATTTGTAGCAACTAGAATTTTTTTTCAGCGTTCACCATATATATGAGGAGAAAAATATATCATTTCCTAGACTTAAGTTACAGGGCCATGATTTAACTGGGTGGGAAAGTCACACAAAGACACTTAGGCAGGAGGGTGATCCACTAGTAAATAAGTGGGAGGATTTAAAAACCCTCATTAATTCCCAGCTCTATCCTATTGGGTATGTAGATGACCAACAAATTCATTGGAATTGCTTCAATAAAAGGTAGGGGCCACACCACTAAGTTTAGAAAGATGGCCATCATGTTGGGTATCTCTCCCAAGAACCTAGATTTACTCCTCAAGTTTATGGAGGGTCTACATATTCATCTACGAAATAAAGTGATGCTTTTCAAGATACGGATGGTGGATGAGGAATGTGTACATGCACATTATTTGGAAAACATAGGCCACAAGAAAGGGAGGTCGAGCGGATCCAAGTAGAAAGAGCATTAGGAAGCTTCCAAGGAGGGGAAGAAGAAGTGGAAGGGGGAGGATAATAATATGAAAACCAATGCACATCAATACAAGTATCCCAACAACCATTGTAACCATTACAATATTGTTGGCCACACTGAGGAAAAGTGTTAGAATATACATCTAGAGCTAAGCCTGAAGAACTATAAGAAGGATACAAAAAAATGAACCTTCTAGCCATGGATTCGAGCAATCAGGTTGAAATTAGTTTCGATGTGGATGAGAATTTTTTTGCACATCAATGTAGAAGGAGGTGAATTTTAGTATCCTTCATCACCATCAAAATAAGGAAATGACCAAACTCTTCCACATCAAGATCCAGGTCAAGAAGACCAAGATATATGCTTTGTTTGACTTTGGTTCATAGGCTAATCTCAGAGAAACAAATCTGGTTAGCAATATTGCATTGGAGGTTTGTGATCATCCTATCACCTATCCATTAGGTTGGATAAACAAGGATGTAGATATCAAGGTAAAAAAATAGTGTAAGATTAAATTTGTTGTGAGTACATACTTTATTGATGAAGTGGTGTTGTATGTAGTACCCCTGGACGTGTGTGATGTAGTGTTTGGGATCCCCTACACATATATGAGGGATGTAATCTTCATGTGGAGAGCCAACTAGTACCTCCTAATTAAGGATGGGAATTCCTACATAATCAACACACACAAAGGTAAATAAAATATATCACTAGTAAGTGCCAACCAAGCCAATAAGTTGATTAGTTCCAGTAAGAAATGTGTTTTACTTTTCTTAAGAGAAAATTAGACTGATGATGAGTCGATAAGAGTAAAGGAATCCTGGAGGGGTGTACTAAAGAGTATAAAAATTAGTTAGAGAATTTGATACATGCATAAATATGAGTGTTCCAGAAGCCTAAAAAGATACCACTCAATAGGTAAGTGGAGCATGAAATACAATTGTTTCCATAATCCACATTTATAAACATTGGGTTGTATAGACAAACTGTTTTGGAAGCAAATGAAGTTAAAAAGAAGTTGCAATGACTATTTGAGAAGGGAGTAATTTTGTTGATAAACTCACCCTGTTTTTCACCTATCATTATAGTACCCAAGAAGGATGGGACTTGACAGATGTGTATAAATTATAAATCTTTAAACAATATTACACTCAAAAATTGGTACCCTCTACCCAAGATTGATGATTTGTTTGACTAGTTACAACACACCAAGTACTTCACCAAGTTGGACATGAAATTAGGATACCACCAGGTATGTGTCAAATAACAAGATGCTTGGATGACCTCCTTCAGGACAAGGAAAGGTTTTTATGAATGCTTGGTCATGCCATTTGTTTTATGTAATGCATCAGCTACATTTACAAGAGTGGTGAATGATGTATTATTCCCATATTTAGATTCATTTATTATAGTATATTTGGATGATACATTGGTTTATATATCTACCTGGGAATAGCACATATCACATCTTATGAAGGTGTTAGATACCCTAAAAAAGCACCGGTTGTTGGTTAACCTCAAGAAATGTGAGTTTTTTAAGTATTCATTGGTGTATTTGGGGTATGTGATTGGTGGAGGGGAACTCAAGATAGATCTTTAAAATATAATGAAATGGATAGTTCCTACAAGTGTCACTAAAATTAGGATCTTTATTTGGGTAGGACCATACTTGCAGAAGTTCATAGCTTCATTTTCAGTAGTAGCTTCACCACACCACTCCATAACAATGAGTGGTAATAGTTTCCAGTGGGGGAAGAATCTGTAGAAGGATTTCGATGAGATAAAAAGAAATATCATTCAAGCACCATTTATTGCATTACCAAACTTGAAAAATCATTTTGAAGTGGAGACAGATGTAAGTGAGTATGTCACAGGAACAATTTTGATGCAAAGACGAAGGCATGTATGTTATCATTGTGAAATATTTCATGGGAAAGTTCTCAACTACCCTACCTATGACAAGGAACTCTATTCCCTGGTTCAAGTTGTCAATAAGAAGAAGAACTATATGATGGTAAAAAATACCATCATCCACATAGATCACCAACTATTTCGGTATTTACAGGCCTAGAGAAAGCTTCAACAAAACAAGCATTACAAGTGGATGGGGTTTTTGAAGAAATTTCATCTACTCATCAAGTATAAGAAGGGAAACACTAATAAGTTGGCATACATGCTTCCAAGGCCACCCACATTGAATATTATATATTTGGGAACTCTTCATGGAGCCTTTTACCCATGATGCATACAAAGAGGCATACATAGAATATGAGGACATCAAGGAGGTGTTTCAACAACTATAGGGCCAAATTCATATAGAAGAAGTTGATAGTAAGGTTGAATATAATCTCCAAAATGGGTTAATATACAATTTGTACAAGCTATGTGTTCTTAAAGGTGAAATTTTTCATCTTATCAGATAATGTCACACCTCCAAATTTGCAGGACATTTTGGTGTTAGGAATATAGTTGCTAACTTACAACGGCATGTGTATTGACCCAAAATGAAAGAATATGTAGCATTGTATATTAGAGGATGTAAATTTTGTTCTACCATCAAGCCCATTAATAGAAACCAGTGTCTATACCATCCCTTACATGTTCCCACTCAACCTTGGGAAATCATTTCCATGGATTTTGTAGGAGGTTTACCAACAACCAGGAAGGGACATGCCTATCTTTTTGTAGTAGTTGACAGGTTTAGAAATATGTGCATTATTATTCCCTATAAAAACACCATCATAGGACAAGAAGTGATAAACATGTTCTTTGGAAAAGTATGGGTGCACTTTGGGATACCAAGGAGCATCATCTTAGACAGGAATACTATATTTCTCAGTGCCTTTTGGACTACACTTTGGGAGAAGATGGACACAAAGTTGAACAAATCTACAACATTCCATCTAGAAACATAAGGGAAAAAATAAGTATTCAAGAGGAATTTGGTGTAGCTTTTGAAGGGCTAGAATCACAAGCATCTGAAGACCTGGGATGAAAATCTAATCTATATTCAATCCTCTAATAATAGAGTGGTCCACACTTCTACTGGTAAGTCCCCTTTTGAAACTTTTTTTGAGTATTTTTCACCTTCACCCTTGGATGTTGTTTATGTAAATCAAGGAGGAGTGAGGGAAGACACTACGAGAGAGTCATTAAAATTAGATAATTTTGTTTAAAATATTAGGAAGATCCATTTGCAAGTATAGGATACATTGAAGAAGTCAAAGGAAAGGTACAAGGTATGCCATGATCAACGTAGAACATAAACGTCATTCAAAGTGGGACACAAAGTTTGGTTATAGTTGAACAAGGAAATACTATAGGGTCTTGGTAAGAATATCAAGGTTCTGCAATATATCCCTTTTGAGGTAAATGAGAAGGTGGGAGAAAATTCCTACAGACTCGGTCTACCCCCATACATGTGAACTTACTCTGTAGTGAATGTGGAGAATTTGAAACTCTTATATGAGCTTTCCATGTTGGATTGGGAGGAGGAGAAATTCCTACCTAACATAGAGAACTTAGTACCATATGATTAGGAAGAGTTGTAAGAGGACATAGTTTTGTATAAGAGGTTCATAAATACAAGACACATGAAGAATGAACTTTGGTAGATTGGGTTGAAAGAACAACTTTCAGGAAAGGAAAAGTGGTACTCTAGGGCGAAGGTAGAGGAAAACATTTCTCACCTCATTCAGTAAATATTTTGGGGACAAAAACCCTCCCTAAATGGGGAGATATGATTTGTATTGGATCATTATAGAATTTTTCATTTATCTTGGTACTTTCTAGGTGGAAACAATTGGAGGAATCATCTTGTAGATCCATTTTCATGGCGAGTCCCAATTTGCAAAATTGGGTCCAAAAACCTGTCTGAAATGTTTCAGAGATATTTAAGGCATCAAATGGATTTTTTTGGGTCTAAACCTACTCTATAAGAATATTCCATATTCTACACATCGATACATTTCCAATGGTTCAAGAATCTCCTCAATCAAAGTTTGTATGTGAAATTTATGCCCCTCGCAAGTTGGTATAACGTGTTTACCACCATGGTACGAGTGGATTCCATGTTAGTTGTTGGAATATTCAATAATACTAACAGGGAGGGTGAATCAGTATTCGACACTTTGTACCATTTTTAACCACAACATGTAAACATTAAGTTATCAACAATTTATCACTTATGATTGCATTCATAATATCATAAACATATGACCACAGATACACAATACAAAATAATTTTGCATGGAAACCCAAATGGGAGAAAACCATAGAACAATTTTTAATGTATTAGAAGATTACATCCACCGGAAGGACCAACTTCCAAAAATTCTCCAGCACCAACTAGAAGGAGGAAACAACCCCTTGTTTTAAAGGCTCCAACCTTAAGGAAGCTACAACTCCCTAAATTAACTAGCTTCAACTGGAAGAAGGCTCCAACCCCCTTTCATTGCCGCTTCCTTCCTCCCTTAAATATAAATAAGAGAATCAACATGTCACTATTACTGTCACTGATATTGATACATCATCATCATCAAAATTGGTCCAACCCTAATAACCACATAAATCTTATGCCAAGATCTCCAAAAAATCCCCCAAATCGTATTCCCAAAATTACCAAGAGATTCCTCAAGCATGTACCAAAACCTCCAATATGTTGCTTAAAGACATATAGAAAAACCTACCTTTCATCATGTGAAAACCTTAGTGCATGAGATCTCAGATCATCAAACCTTCCTCAACTTCAACATCAACAAAAGAGCGTCTTCTTCAAACCCTTCCTCAACCTCACAGGACTGGACTGGGCAATGAGTGCGGCCTCGCATGTTGAGTCTTGGACAACTAGCGAGGTCCTTGATGAGCCTCATTATTGTACATTCTAAAGGCTCATCTTTGACATATTTTTCCACCACAAAATGACTTAATGTTTGTTGTTGGCCATATTTAATAGTCAGTCATAGGTATTTTGTATGTTTCTTAATGAATGTATGATTGAGGTGGATTCTTATGTATAATATACCTTTTTGCACTAATGTTTTTGGAAAAATAAATGTGTCACCAACCAGGTTGAACTGCAGGAGTCAAGGATGCCAACCGCCTAGAAACATTGGATTTTTTCCCCTCGAGTGAGTTGTCAGCCAAAGATCAAGGGAAATTTTCTACACCTACCTCTAAGAGCGCTTCTTGTGCATCTATGACCACTTTTGATCAACAGCAATTCGAAAATATAGATGTAAAGGGATAAGATCCATCATTTACTCATCACTCTCCTTGATTTAGGAAGGGAGGTCAAACTCTCTAGTTATATATCGGCCTCTATTCTAAGAGAGAGGGATATAGCTCATTTTTGGAGAAGCATTGTATGGAGATGTTATGCAAGACTTTTTGTTGAAGACTAAGAACTTTGATGTTCTTGATGTACTGCTGATATTTATGAAATAAAATGGTTTTTCCTTCAGTCTATTAAAGTTTCTTTTAGGTTCCTTGTGCTTCTTGGGTAGGGCCCATCCAAGAGGGCTCAAGGACCCTTTTTACTATTTTTTTAGTTTTCATGCATATTATTTGGTGTTTAGATAGTGTTTCATTCTCTATTGAAGTTAGATTTATCTTTGCATGATAAATTTCGATTTCTGCTAAGATTTTAACTAACTAGCCAGTTGTAGCAGCATCATGTAGAAATGTTCAATAACCTTTTGGAGCACTCTTAAGTGCCTCCCAAGGATAAGAACCATAGATTAACTTCATTTATTTTATATTCTAGCTTTGTCAATGATTTTAAAGACTTGAACTACCTTTTTAGACTTCATTTTGCTTCCTATAGGAGTATCCTGTAGAAACTGTGCAAATCTTGTAGAAATGCACAATTCCTATAGAAATCTCATGTAGGTATATTTTAGCTTCAATTTTTGACTTAGTTTAATATTATTTTCCTAAAAGAATCAACAAACAATAAAATCATATTTATATTGTTAATGATCAAGGGGTTAGATTGCTTTGTTCATCCATTAGTGTAGTTTCATTTCCATTACAATTTTTCTGTCATAGTTTACATCTTTACTTATATCACAGTTCTCTGTCATAATTTTAGATTAGATTCATATTTTTCTTAAGTTTAAATTTCATTATTCAATAATCTTTGATTTTGTAGAATAAGTTATTTTCATGCACTTTAGATTAGTTGTACTTTCAAATTGGTGTGTTTCCTTCAAAGCAATTAGTTTAGAACTACTTTTTGTCATTTGATTTCCTGCACATTTCCATCCTTTGATCATTTTCAACTCTTTTCTATCGACAATTTCATACTTCACGTACATTGCATAACACCTCTTAAGTTTGTACGAACTCTGGGTTGACAAGTAAAGTAGGAGACAAGGGTACAATGAATAATTGTTGTTATTCTTGGGACCATCACTTTTTGGTGTTGTTGTTGAGGAGGTGCTGAAGTTTGCATGTCCTTTTCTTTTTTTGGTTCTCTTTTGTGTGACTTGGAGGAGTAAAAGGGATACCTCAGTCACAAGGCCAACCTCACTATGGAGTTTCTATAGTGTAAAAACCCAAGTGCTTTCACTTCATGTGAGTATTGATAGCTCCCTGTCACACTTTTTTCACTTTATTTTGATTTCATGAATGAATAGAACTAGATATAGAAACAAAAAAAAATTACCAAAATATCCCACCGCAAAATAAGTCCAATCAATCCATAGATTTGTCCTGAAACACTAGAAGATTTCTTGGAAACAGAATCTAGATAATTTGAGAATCTTTCAGAAGAGAGTCAGTCCTCACCTCGTGTCATGGTTGGTGAAGAATAAATATTTGAGTTCCCTATTTGTGAATTTGATGGAGAGTCCAAGATGAAAAATATGAATCCTTATGCTTTACCTCATTTTCATGGGCTTGTCTCTGAAGATCCTGACACTTTCTTATTTTAATTTGCAGTTATATGCAGAACATATGATTATACCACTGATGAACAAAAGCTCAAACTTTTTCCTTCCACCTTGAAGGATTTAGGTCTAAGATGATTTATGAGTTTGGAAGGAAATAGTATCACAACTTGGGATCAAATGAAAAACATATTCAGTGAAATATACAAAGACTATTGTAGAGCAAGTGATACAAGGGCTGAGATTTTCATAATGACACAAGGACCTAATGAATATCTATAATACTTTGAATAAATATTTCAAATAAGTTACAAGAGAGTTCAAAATCTCACTCTGGATAAATATTCACTCAAGCTTGTCTTACTAAGAGGAGTAAGAGAAGATCTAATGGAAACATTGAATCTCCTATCCAATGGATATATCTACTAGTTGGACTATGATGATATCAAAAGAATATTCAAGAACCATTCAAGGTCTTCCAGAAACAAAGGTATAAGTAGTAGAGGTTTGATCTCTCCATCTTCTAACCCAACAACTCATATAAAGCATGAATTAGTAGGATTAATAGAATATATGAAGACTGAAATTTTACACTCTTTAGCCATGCAAATGGATAAATGCATATCAAGAAGAAACAAGAGGAAGAAGAGAAGGCACTGGCTGTCTATTGTCCCAAATGCACTAAATCGCATCCTAGAAATGAGTTCCCTTTAGACCTTATATATGTTTGTGGAATTTTTGAGGAAAATCATCCAACTAACAAATGTCATTATTTTTCAGGTTTGAAAGATACATTTCAAGGAGCAGAAGAGAACACAGATTCACTATAGTTCATCAATCAAAAGAGGCATGGAGCACCAAGACCATTCCAAATACGTTTGAACTTCAATATTGCTCAAAATTTTAATGCATACCACTCTCATAGGCTTCCTCAACCATGGTATAACCCATCACCTTGTACTAATCCAAACCCTTGGCAATACCAGGGACCTCCAATTTCTCCCCATACCAATATTTTCCTAGCATGCCACAAAATCAGTGGAATCAACCATTACAAGGATAGAAGCCACAAAATTTCCAACAACCTACATTACTTCCTCCTCCTCCTCCTCCTCCTCCTCAAAACAACACTAATCCAAATAATGTTCCTCCTAAGAAACCTCAGTTCCTTCTCAACCTACTCCAAATCCAAACAATAAGCAAGTCCAACCTGTATACAACAATTATGCAACTTATCAGTCTTATTATGTGTAATTACAAGAGATAAATATCAGATCAAGAAAAATAGTGCAACAACAACCAAATCCCATAGAAAATGAATAATATGAGAAACAAAACATTACCTTACCCCAACCACAAGCCCCTCCTTTCCATGAAATATTACAAGGAAGGAAGACTTATACATCTAAGGAAAAAGAACTTTTAGGGGAACTTAAAATTTGATGCATAAAGATACCTCTCTTACAAGATCTTAAGGATGTTCCCATTTTCAATAATTATATCAAGAAAAAATGAATTAGAATACTATGGAGGAAAAGGAAAGATGGTCCCACCATAAATGTTTTAGGACAACTAGCTCACCTTGTGCTTGGGAAGTTAATTGTACCTAAATACTTGGATTGAGGGATTCTTTTAGTAAATGTCCATATTAACAACACCCTGGTACAAAATACTCTTATTTATATAGGAGATGCAATCAACATTATGACTAGAAATACCATGATGAAACTCAACCTTCAGGGAATTTCTGAGAAACACCCCAACTATCCTACAACTTGCATATTGATCCATAATTAAACCTAAAGGCATGTTGGAAGATATCATAATTTCCATTGACTCATGGGATTACCCTACTAACTTTCTAGTCCTTCAACCCAAGTATTATTCCAATGGATATCCTCTCATTTTGGGAAGGCCTTGGCTAGCCACAACAGATGCATACATAGGTTGTACAAAAAGAAATATGATCATCACTGGTGGCCTTTCCCAGAAGCAAAGTGTTATTTATTTCCCTACCCAACCTTTGATAAAAAAAAATATTTCTATGTGGGCGGAAGAGGAATAATACCTGAAACAAACAAATTGCTACCCCATATATACAGGCCACACTTCATTGGATGATAGTACCATTGACGGGGACACTTTCCTTGAAAAATTTCTGCAAGATCAATATCCAGAAGATGTTAAAATAGAAGGGATAAATGATGATAACAGATCTGAAATTTCTATAGAAAATAGAAATGAATTATGGACATATTTTTTTACTGCTGAGAAAGAATATCCAACTGTCAAAACCATAGAAATAATCCCTGCAAAAACACTCAAAATCAACAACAAACTCACTAGTCAGCATGAACAAAAATTGTTAGATGTATTGAAAATAAATTTTGAATATTTTGCATGGGATTATAATGACATGAAAGTAATCCATCCTTATATTTGTACTCATTACATTTACATCAAGGAGGACTGCAAACTTGCTAGGAATCCCCAAAGAAGGATGAAACCTACAATGAAAAATATATTTAAACAAGAACTCCAAAAGTTTCTTGTTGTCGGATTCATATATCCTATATCAGATAGTGAATGAGTCTCCCCTCTAGTTATTGTCCCAAAGAAGAATGGGAATTTGAGGATTTTTGTGGTTATCGGGAGTTGAACAAGGCTACTAGAAAGGACGATTTCCCCCTACCTTTTATTGACCAAGTTTTGGATGTCTTGGTTGGGAAGCAATACTTTTCATTTTTGGATGGTTTTAGTGTATACAATGAAATTCATATCAATCCTGAGGATTGGGACAATACCACCTTTACTTTCCCATGGGGTAAATTTTCATATGAATTATTACCTTTTGGCCTATGTAATACCCCAGCCACTTTTCAAAGAGCAATTCTCAGCATCTTTTTAGAACTTATCCATGATAAAATTGAGATCTATATGGATGACTTTACCCATTATGGAAATTCATTTGATGAAGACTTGGACAATCTAGATTAGGTTCTTCAAACATGTAGAGAGATGAATCTATCCATTAGTAATAAAAAATGTAATACAATGATGAATGAAGGGATTGTTTTAGGATATCTCATGTCCTCCAGAGGAATTGACCTTACTTCCTACCCCTTTGAAACCAAAATATGTAAGAAGATTTATTGGACATGCAGGATATTACAGGAGCTTTATTAAGGATTTTAGTAAAATAGACTCTCCCCTATTTACCTTGTTTTCCAAAGATGTGGAATATTGTTGGACTCTGAATTGTCAACAAGATTTTGAAACAATCAAGGAAAAACTCACACCAACTCCTATTTTACAAGGTCCCAATTGGGGTCTCCCATTTCACATTCACATTGATGCATGAGACAATTCTATAGGAGTATTCTTAGGACATGATGAAGACAATAAACCTTATGAAATTTACTTCATAAGTAAAACGTTAGGTGGTGCAGAACTGAATTATATTGTTACAGAAAAATGAACTTTTAGTGGTGTTTCATGCTCTCAATAAATTCAAACATTATCTGACAGACTATAACATTTTTGTGCATACAGATCATGTTGTCAATAGATATTTGATGAATAAACCTGACATTAATGGTAGGATGATTAGATGGTTTCTTTTATTACAACGGTTTGATCCAACAATCTTTGATAAGCTTGGAAAACATAATGTAGTTGCATATTTCTTGTCCAAATTAACCATTCCTACTGAAGAAGGAATGATAGATGTCAAATTCCCAGATGAGCACCTATTTTCCATATCAATACAAACCCCCTAGTTTTCTAATATAGAAAATTACCTTACAACATGAAAGTTTCCTCAACATTTATCCTAGAGGGAGAGATACAATATTGTCTAGAAAAGTTCATCCTACACTTGGGTTGCAGGCTATTTGTTCAAATTATGTCTAGATCATATTTTGAGGAGATTCATAGGGGAAGATGAGGTGCATGATATGTGGCATTCTTTTCATGATGAACCATGTGGAGTTCATTATGTATCTAAGAGGAAAACTTATAAGATCTTACAAGCTGGATATTATTTTCCAACCCTACATAGAGATACTCATAAATATACTTCACATTGTGATGAATGCCAAAGAATGGGGAAACCAACAAAAAGGAATGAAATTCTTTTACAACCCCGAGTATCATTAGAACCATTTTCCAAGTGGGGCATGGACTTCATAGTCCCAATTGACCCTCCCTCAGGGCATACGAAGCACATTTTGGTATTCACAGATTATATGATAAAATGGGATGAAGTGAAGGCCACGAAGGATGCCACAGAATCAAATGTAGCATCATTCCTCCAAGAATGCATATTTTCAAGGTTTGGTTATCCAAGGGAGATAGTCACATATCAAGGCCCTCAATTTTCATCAAGGCTTGTTTAATAAATCATGAGGGAACATAACATCTGTCATAGAAAGTCAACACCCTACCACCATCCTCAAGAAAATGGGCAAGTTGAAGTTACAAACAGAGAACTAGAAAACATCCTCACTAAAACAGTGAGCATGAACAATAAATATTGCTCAAATAATATCACTGAAGCAACATGGGAATACAACATTACATGGAAAACTACCACAGGGATTACTCCTTTCGAATTAGTTTATGGTAAGAAATCCATTCTTCCTATTGTATTTGAATATCATACATTGAGAACAATAGTTGAATTAGACATGAATCTGCATCAACAAAAAAAGAAAGATTGATCCAACTAAATGCATTACATGAGTAGAGGATGCATGCCCTCTTCAACAATGAAGTGGTGCAGCAACAAATAAAGGACTGGAATGACAAGAATATTAAGTACAAAAAGTTCAAACAAGGGTAGTGGGCGCTTTTATATGACTCAAGGTTTCAGTATTTCAAAGGAAAATTGATGAAAAGGTGGCTAGGGCCCTACATCATTGAAAAATGTTATGTTAATGGATCAGTGTAGAAAATAACCATTGATGAAGAAGGAATATAACTACTAGTGAATGGATTCAGACTAAAGACTTACACTAAGCCCCTGACAAAATAATAATTCATAGAAACAGTGAAAAACAAGAATCTGGATGTGATTGATAGCATTCATGTTCTCAATCCATCCCCGTGATGAAAAAAAGTGAGAAGAGAAAATAAAAATACTGGATGAAAACCTCCCAGAGGCATCTAGGACAGATTTGAGGGTGAAAACCTCCCCTAGAGGTAGTCTCATATATGAATAATAAATAAATAACCTCATCAGGAAAACTTCTTAGAATCATGATGAGGTAAAGCATTAGTGAAAACCAAAGATGGCACTTATGCCTTGAGAGAAAATAAAAAATAAAAAATAAAAAAATTGTGTACTAATATTTTGTTTTTGCAGGTACCAAAGACTTCATTACTACAACCATATGCATAGAGAAAAATCAACAGCCAACATCACCTTCAATAAATATAGTAAGCATTTCCATATTCATACATATTTTTTTTCATTATTCTCATATTCATATCATTTCCTATCATAATCATCCATATTCTTCATCCATGTCATACATACCACTTTCCATATCCAATACATCTCACTTTACATTTTTTTTCAAAGCAACCAACCTATCAAATTGTTCTATCAGGTTGTTCTATAGGATTCTACAAGATAATCTACATGGAAAAATCTAAAAAAAAATAGGACCAAATTCAAGACCAATATCAGCAGTTCAAAGATCAATATCCAAACAAGGACCACTTTCTCCAACCATCCTCTATCATCGATACATCCTCGGGATAGTAAAAATCAACTTCTACAGGATACTATGCATCTTGTAGAAAATATTATGCATGACAAAAATAGATCTACATGATGATATGTATCATGTAGCATCATTTGAGGTTACGATACCCTAAAACATTGTAAATCTGATCTTGAGGATATTCTACAGGCACCAATATGAAGACAAGCCACCTCCAACCACCTACAACAAGCATAATAATGTGCATGCAAAGGTAAATAAAGGTAACATAACTATTTACCCTATCTACATTTAATTAAGCCTCATACATCCATACCTATGCTTATTTTATATGTTCGAGCATTCATAAAGTATAAAAGGTGGTGAAAAAAAGGATTTTTACGTCTTGTCAGTGGGGGTGGCATAATCCGTGCCGAAATTTGAATTGACATGTGAATATCGAATGGTTTAAGTGGAGGTTTACCTCTTTGAGTGAGCAAAGGCATGAATTAAGGAATTATGAATACAAGTCGATTTTTGTTGTAATATTGTGACAAGACATCAGTCTTGTCCATGATTTAAGGGTATAACTTGGAGTTAGAACATTCGGTGCACCATTTCAAATTTGAAGAGGAATATTGACTCTAGTCCAGGAATCCAAGCTCATAGGAGAAGAGGGAAAGAAAAATAATCTGCCATAGGATGATGCAACAAAATAATTTATACAGACTGTAGGTAACCATGAAACCATATACAAAGAATTCTCACTTCAATATTGTTGCACTCATTCCATTTTCATGTGTTTTGACCTATGGTTGTTTCTAGGAATTTTCATGGTCATTTAAACAACAAGCAAGACATACCCTGCAGAAACCTATTTTTTTCCATAAGTTACAGTCCTATATACAATGTTATGAAATCAAACTAACGTCCCATGTGTCAATATCTCTCAGTACAACAAATTGTTGAGCCTATGGTTGAAACCTCTCGACACTAAAATTATTCAACCTTCTTCAAAAATACACCCTGTAGAATTTTCAATTTACATAGCTCTTGTAGAACTTTTTTTCTACAGTATTTGTTTCTATAGGAACGACTGTAGAAAACTATATCGACTTGGAATTTGTCAGATAAAAACCCTCATCTCGCCTTTTTTCTTCAAGAGGATCAAGTCAACCTGAATATTCTATAGGAAGCCTTCAACCAACCTTCCTCTCCACTCATCATCCTAACAAACAATTATGGGAGCAGGGTTTAAGATAGGGAACCAAGAAATCCCTCCAGAGTTTATGAAAACCCTGAGATAGTGGAATGTTTTCAAAAATGTGAGTGGTTGGGTTATTTTGAGAGACTACGGGGGTTTTATGATGAGGTTCCATGGAGTTTGATCAGAATTTCTAGAGCATACGGAATCAAGAATATGTGAATACAATCAGGGGGTTGACCATCAGGATCAATTAAGCCTCCATCAGCAAAGTTTCTAGTTGGCCTTTGGGCATTCCTTGGGATAAAGAAGAAAGGGAGGAAGCCATTAATTACAAGAAGGCATTCTTTCTCCATAATGAGAAACCCGATGAGGATAAAAATGGCATAAAAATGGAAAGCCTCCCTCACCCGTGGTAGGAGGTATCATATCACATCATCAAATACATTACTTGTGAGGGTAAGATGAGTGTAGTCTGTGCCTATAATTTCATATTGTTGCATCATCTTAGGCATGTTCCAAACCAGGAACTACACCTAAGATATAGAGGTGACTGATGTCTTATCTAATTTAGGGACCCCTATAGTTAGCCCTTTGAAAATAACCATTGTAGAGTGGGTTCATACTAAAAGGAGGAGGTCGAACATAATCAAGAAAAGTCAGAAAAATAGGAGCCCAATACCATTAACTCCACTCACGATCACACCCCGAGTGGAAGAAGTTAAGGGCTCTCCTAGTCCTGAATATTAAAAAGAAACAAAAGGCAAGGATCATCAACAAGAGACTGTGATGAAAGAGGAAATACCAATAGAAGAAACCTCTAAAACTAAAACTCTTGTGGACAAACTTCTTTATGCAACCATGTTGGAAATAGAGAAAGGCAAGGTTGATGCCATCAAGTGGAAAAGGGTGGTTGAAGATAATAAAGTAAATATGAAATAAGAGGTTGCTCAAGAGTTGGAGCAACAACTCCAACTCATGCAAGAAAACCTCCAAATTATGGCTATGCATAAAGTAGACTACAGTCAAAAGCTGAAGGTAGAGAATCTGAAACTTTAGCAACAATTAAGGTAAAACAATATCTACATGAGAAGAGTGAACAAGTTGAGATTATTCAAGAAACATTCAAAACTATAGACAAAGTTTCTGAAGAAATGTTGGAATGTAGGCCACCATCCAGAACATACACATTGTTCCTAAAAGAACAGTGGCACAAAAATCAGATTACACACTTAGCTAAGTTTTTGAAATTCAACCCGGATGCACCCAAAGATTTCCTAGATGCATACCAGGGTTTTAATATGGAAGAAAAAGATAATATTTGTGAGTTCTACATGCATAACCTTGTCTCACCACACCCCTACAATTGGAATCCCAATCCATATGTAGGAGATGTGCAATTGATGGCCTTTGCTTCTTGGATAAGGCATGAGGAAATGAGGGCAAAATAATTCAAAAAGTACAAGGAAGAAAAACAAAAAACACCCATTTGGATTAGAGCAGAGGCTATCAAACCTAAATATATCATAAACAGTTACCATACAATCTCTTTGGATAAGTATATAACTTCAGGGTGGACAACCAAACAAAGGGAAGTAATAGCCCATATTTATGACACATTGAGATTATTAGGAGAATTAGCAACAGAGGATTTCCATAGGAGGTGGCATTCCTTCCCTCATTGCTTGGGAATTATAGAGCCTCACTCCCCAAACACATTGCATCTTTCCCTCCTCAGAACACCATGGTATAAAGAAAATCTAAGGAGAATAAGAACTAATTGGATTAGGTTAAGGATGATCCCTCCACTCCTTCTCCCTATAACTCCTATGGTTGACCTCAAACCGGAAAAGGAAGAAGGCCAACATTGTGAAGGATAAGGGATACCATGATCGACAAGTTGTCACCAAGTACATAGCTTGGGATATGAGAGAGTAATTCAGAAAAAAACAACAGGAAAAACAAGATAATGTTGATAGACATCATGGTAATGAACAACTACATTATGTTGAGAAGCGACAGAGCATTGAGCAGTAGCAAGATGATAGAAAACAGAGGAACAATGAACAACAACAGGGTACAAAACAACAACAATAGTAGTGAGATCATAAAGACATTTTTTGGTTGCACAAAGGGTGTGCAATAGTTCCGCTTGGGGGTGATGATGAGCCTCAGTATTGTACATTCTAAAACATCATCTTTGACATATTTTTCCACCACAAAATGACTTAATGTTTTCTTTTGACCATATTTAATAGTCAGTCATGGGTATTTTGTATGTTTCCTAATGAATGTATGATTGAGGTGGATTTTTATGTATAATATACCTTTTTGCACTAATGTTTTTGGAAAAAGACATGTGCTCCACCAACCAAGTTGAACTGCAGGAGTCAAGGGCGCCAACCTCCTAGAAATAGGGGATTTTCCCCCTCGAGTAGGATGCTAGCCAAAGATCAAGGAAAATTGTCTACACCTACCTCCAAGAGCACTCCTTGTGCATTTATGACCACTTATGATCAACAACAGTTCAAAAATACAAATGTAAATGGTTGAGATCCATCATTTACTCATCACTCTCTTTGATTTAGGAAGGGAGGTTGAACTCTCTAGTTATATATAGGCATCTAGTCTAAGAGAGAGGGATATA
>ML806431.1:4803-20808 GCA_009831015.1 Picea engelmannii
TTTCTTGAATGCTCTGTTGGCTTCCTTCCTTGAGTAGTTAGTTCATAACCTTAACTCCCTCTTTTGTCAGAAGAAAGGGAGACTATAGGGTTATTGGTTGGATAGTATAAGAATAAACAAATAGAGAGTTTGAAAATTAGTGAGGTGATGTGTCATAGGTTCAACAACCTCTTCATCATTATACACCACATGCTAATTGTGAGAACCTATTCAAGTGTTGCTTTTCTAACTTATATAGGGAGCTATGTAATGAAATTATGCTAGAATTAGTACTAGAACTAAAGCTATTAACAATAGGTACATAGTTCAATTTATAAGTGAATAAGAAGCCCAAACTTAGACCCTTATCTTCTATCTCTTGATCCACTTAGGCTGGTGACCTGCACACCTAAATCTCAAGTCAAGAAACAGGGGACAAAGGTGACTACCATTGTTCTTTGTGATGAAGTAGATAATAAAAATAAGATCATTCAACCACTAAACAATGTTTGAATAATGGTTACTTTCAAATTCAAATAATATAAACCAAGATGATGAACACCATAGCCATAGAGCTATAAATGTTGTAAGCAAGAAGTGAAATTACATAATTGAAATGACAAGAAAAAAATTGCAAAACCAAATAAAGGCAGTTGAACTATATTGCATGACATAACTACATGAAATTGTAATCTAGTGTAGAATTGAGAATGCTACAACAAAAGGGGTTCCTTGAATTCCCTCGAGTGGGCCCTACTCAAGGTTTCTACAGGAACCCTTAATGAAACCACCAATTTCTCAAATTTGGAAAAACAATATTCTTTATTCAAAAGCCCAAAACCATACAACATAATGTCTTATACAATTTGAATGTACTATGGAATTTCTACACCAAGAAGAATCTCCCCCTTTCACCTCCATCATATCCTTACTTATACTAACAAATCCTAACTATCCCTTTAATTAATCCTTGATTGAAGGGTGATTGTCTCCTTGATTCATAGGACCAAGCATCTTATTTTCAAGGGGCGTGATTCTCCTTCCTCCACTTCAAATGCCTCTAACAACAAATCAAATGATAATCGTGGATGATTGAGTGGTCTGAATGCTTGTCTCCCTTGGAGATAGAGAGAAGGCATGATCCAACTTTTCTCTCACGTGGAGTTGATTGCTCATTGATGGAGATCATGCCATTAGGATTTGACTTTCTTGCTTCAATCATTAGCCCACAATATCAAGAATGCACAAATTCATTAAAAAATCATAATTAGGCTTAAAACACATCACATGAAGTCTAAGACTCAAGAATTCATAATATTCAACATGCATAACCCAAAATATTTCATGTTTATCATATTGTTTTAGAGTTCTATGTAGGCTATAGTATTTTATGGTACAAAATAGCTCACATCAACTGTAAAATGGGCCTTGAAATCATACCATTAGTGCCCCATCATCATCGATCCGTAAATGGAAGGCTTATAGCCTATCCATTTCATCAACACAGAGTCCTTTGCAATACAAATACAATCTTAACTAGAAAACTTGTAATATGGTTTGTTAGTCCAATACCATGGTGTAGCTACCTCAATTTTAGCTCAATCAAAAGAAAACACTCCTATGTCCACCACTAATTATATTTACATTTCCGTAGCTCTCACTAGCTGACAGTAACTCAATAAACCAACCCAATAGTAGAGTCTACCAAATGACAAACCAGTCGACCACCCCAATAGTCGACTTGACCAAATAACATACCACTCAACCACCCCAATAGTCGACTCAACCAAATGACATACCATTCAGCCACCCTAATGGTCGATTCGACCAAATGAAAAACCGGTCGAACACCCCAATAGTCAAGTCGACTAAATGATAGACTAGTCGACTAGGGAAAGGGAAAGTCGACCATCCACATGTCTAGTCGACCAAGGGATATGAATTGAACAAGAAAAAAAAACCCAATCGACCAGAGAGGAGATCTAGTCGACTGGAAAGTGTAGTCGGTTGAATAATGAAGGGGAATACGACCTGAATGGAAGGATTTGACCAACGATAGAAAACGAAAATGCTCAAGGACGAGTTGGGTTGACCAACAACAAATATAATTGCTCAGAGGGAAAATTTGGTGACCAATAGTGAAGGAAAACATTTGAAAGGTGAATTGGGTAACCAATAATGATTGTAATCGCTCAGAGGGTGAATTTGGCAACCAATAATGGTAAAAAATGTTTAGAGGGTGAATTGGACAACCAACAACATAGAAAAACGTGTATATGGATCATGGGAAAATAAAAAATGCCCAAGCAATGCCATGATACTAAGTATGGCCTATATATGGCTGATGGGCAAAGGAAAAAATGCCCAATAATATTGAAAATGTAATGTACAACTCGTGGACAAAGTGCAGACACCAATTAGCAACAAATTCAACATCAGAAGAGAGAGAAAATTCCCCAACAACTCTTAAAACTAAAATAACAACTTCCAGGTAAATAACAATAGCCTAGAAGGAGAGTCGTTGATTCCCAAACTTCAAAATGGATGTACGAGCATGATTAAAGAGTTGTTAGATTGGGTTATTGGACCATGGGAACTGTATCCATGGGAAACGAACTCAAATCACAACTGACACAAATTTCTCTTTACTAAAACAATACATAGACAACCATTAAATTACAATACACACCATTTACCATTAAATTACTATACACACCATTTCCACTCATAGATAATGAAATCCAAATAACAATAAAACCACACATAAATTTAGAATTTACCCTGGAAACCCAAATGGGAAAACCAACATTCAATTAGCTTCAACCAATCTCTTTATTATGCAACAATGGAAAAGTTACAGGCTCTTTGGTTCATCTCTACGTTCCTCAGTAAATTTTGGGTAGCCTCCCACTTCATTCATAACCAAAGAACCCCTTTTTCATTGTGGGGAAACTTGATATAGGAGACTAGGTCAACTAGGAGGATAGCTGGAAGGTCAGGCATCCCCAACGCTTCAACTTCTCCCCAATCTGTTTCTCCTCCTTCTCTTTGTTTTTTTGTCTTTTCTCCTAGGGGTAAAAGGTATCATGAAAGTCTCATATTTTCTGAATACATTATTTCTTTATGTACAAAAATATACTGCCTTACTTCACATCTCATATGTTTGACTTAAGACTATATTGGATACAAGAGTAGACATCAATCGTGATGGCATGAGGCCCTTCACGCCAACAAGTTGATCTCCTTCATCGCCCATAGCCTTAAACTTTGCCTGTGTTGATCATCCTAGAGCATGTGTCGATAGCCAATTATTATTGTTCGGATTTGTTTAAGATGAGTCATGCCCCAACTAGGAGGTTTTGGACATCCTTATGTAACCAAAAATGCACCCCCCCCCCCTACAAATTTCCTTTTACTTTTCTTTCTCTATTGGTCTATCCTATTGTTTTAAACATGTTTGTCTAAAATCATAAAATACAAACCGTGTGATGGCACCCCTGCCATAATATCCTATCGTTTTCTCCAATTCTTTCCAACTCTTATTCCCCTTGTCCTCATCTAATTCCCCTATAGGTTTAGGTTCTAAAAGGAGAGGAGAATTGAACTTAAGTCCAACCCATGAGCTTTACCTTTCTCAAGATTTCATTGCACAACTATGACCTGAATAAAGTAGCCTATAGATTTTGGAGAAAATGAGGCTCCATTTTTCGGAGGTCACTGGGAATCCCATCCCATATACTTAGGTAGGCCTGAAGTTCCTTTTCTCTTGAACCCTTTATCTTGGCCTCATAGTAGCCAATTCTCCCTTTCTATTTTCCCTCTAAGATAGGCATCAACTATGTGTTTGATGTTATAGTCACATGGTTATTGATCACTGTTGAAAATGCGTTGTCATTGATATCAAAATGAGACTATATGTTATGTGCCTCTGTGCGTCGATGAGTCTCTATGCATGAACATGACTATACGAGAAATCAAAGAATAAGATTTGACATAGAGGAATATACGAAGCTGGAAGTATGTGTTTTCTTGTAGTTTGCAAAAAGATAATTGTCCCCATTTGATGCTTATATTGTATAAAGGTATGAATAGGTGAAGAGCTCTATAGCAGATCTATCTCAATCCAAAAGACAACCCTATGGAAGAATTTTTGTTGCAAAATAATCTACAAAAGAACGAAGAAATGGTGAAATCGATATATCCCACATTCATGGGAAATTATGAACAAAAAGACTTATAATGAAAAGGGGTTATCTCTTGGCTTGAATGAACGTGAGTGGAAGAGCTATGGAACCTTATGTAAAAGATTAAGTTTTGAGCAATTAGATCCTAACCGTTCATACCCAAGAAATCAAAGAGATCAACGGTTAAGATCAAGGATTGAGGCCCACAGTGGGAAATCAAAAAATGACTAAGTCCCAAGATGTTGCGGAGATAGTGAGCATCGCAGAGAATTGAAGGTATGTAAAAAATGAACGTAAACCTGCGAACCCAGGGGTGAAATCTTTGAAAATGACTAAGCGTTGAGACTTCGTGGAAATAGTGAGCACGATGAAGTGTTGGGAAGATGAGAAGAATAAGAGCAAACCCACGGACTAGCGAACCCACGGTAAGATCTTGAAGAATTGGCTAAGTATGGAGAAATTGACTAAGGGACAAGAATTGGTTGGATGAAGATGTAGAGAAGAGGAGAATTGAAGATGATCCTACAGACTCGTGCACCCACGGTAGAATTCAAAAAATAAAGTAAGTGTTGGGAATATATTAAATGACCCAAGAGGTCACCACGTGTCATAGATCGAATGAGCCAGGAGGTAGCTATGCATTAGATATCTGATGGCCCAAAAAATTGCCACAAGTCACAAATCGAATGGCCCAGGAAGTATCCACGTGTCATAGATCCAATGGCCTAGAAAATTTCCAAGTGTCACAGATTAGACGGTCCAGACGGCCTACAGTGAAATGTTTTGAAATGCGCCTAAGTGTGGGTGAGAAATGAGTGCGATGGAACTTGGGGGTGCAATATGGACATCGTAGAGGTATAAAGAGATGTGTCTTAGACCCAAGAACTAGCAGTAAGTCTTCAAGAAAATGTCTAAGTTTTGGTAAAGGACAGATCGACGGTCGAGATTAAAGGGAGGTCCATATCGGATGACGATTGTACGTTGTGGTTACATATGGTCCTAATATGATAATAATATCAACGGTCGAGGTAAGATCAAGGATATATTGGATGGTATTTGAGTGTTGAGGGTTTGTTATGCATTTTGATGGACAATGAAGTAAATCTATGGACGAGATTAAATCCAAGAACAAATCATATAATAGTTGTACATCAAGCTCATTTTTTGAACAAATCAAGCATGGAAAGAAGGGGTTTGGATAGACCATTGTAGCCTGGTTTTATGGATATCCGAAACCAAGCCCGTATTCTTTGGATACGTGGACAAATCTTTGGGTAAATATTTTCGTAGAAATATCTATACTCTCAAAGAGTTTGGCAAAGTATGGTGAAGAGATGTAATGAAGAATCTGAGTTCGCGGAAACGAAGGTGAGAAGAGTATAAAAAATAATGAAAGAGGAACGTCTTAGAGTGGTTGGGTGGTGTAAGGAAGTTTAATAAGAAGCAAATTTATTTCATGGGCAGAAGGGTGGTGCAAGGCAGAGGATTGGTGTCCTCAATAAATAAACAGGTTGGTGCCTGGCAGATTGGTGTATGGAGACTGTAAGTTGGTGCTTACAATGAGGATTGGTGTCCTCAACATATCAACAAGTTGGTGCCTATCAAGTTGGTGCTTGAAAAGTTGTAAGTGGGTGCTTACTACAGGGATTGGTGTCCCTCATAGGTTGAAGCCTGTAAAGAATGTAACTCTTGATTTTACAAGAGAAACTTTCCATGGTTTTCTCCCTGATTAGGTTTCCACATAATATATATGTGTATTGTGCCGTTGTGTTGATCTCTGTTGATATGTAATTCTCTACATTACTTATGATTAATTTTGTGATGATTAGTTAAAGTAGTAAAAGAGAAACTATTGTTAAAATCTCTTTAGTACTGATTCACCACCCCCCCCCCCCTTTCAATNCCCCCCCCCCCCCCTTTCAATATTATTGAATATTCCAACAATTGGTATCGGAGCGAGGTTCCTTCAGACAATTTAATCACTGTAAGGAAAATCTTTGTAGCAAACATGGACAAACAAGAAAATTGTAATCAGAGTATTCCTTATGGAAAAAGGATTTGAAGTCTAGAACTCAGTAGTCAATGGATACAAAGCACCAACCACTGCCCCAACATATGCAAATAGAAGAAAGCTACATGAAAGTAATGCCAAATAAATGAAGGAGATATCTGATAAAGATATATGGGACAAGGTGAAGAACATCTATGAAGGATATGAGAAAGTGAAGCAGGTCAAGTTACAAACACAAGGAGCATAGTTTGAAGGATTGAAAATGAAAGAAGATGAAGACATTGCAACATACTTCCTCAGAGTTGGTGGAGTTATAAATACCATTAGAGGACTTGGTGAATACATCCAAGAATCAACAATTGTTCTAAAGGTACTAAGATCACTTCCTTTAAGATTTGATCCTAGGGTTTCAGCGATAGAAGAATCTAGCAATCTAAAGAATTTGAAAATGGACGAGTTGCATGGAATTTTAACAACCTATGAAATGAGGATTGAAAAACAAAAACCATCAAAACATGAAGCAACATTCAAAGCATAAAAAAGGACAAGCTCAAAAGAATACCAATCAAGTGATTCCTCTGAAGAAGAATCAGATGCAGAAGAAGCAAACTTCATCAGGAAGCCGAAGAAGGGATATGGAAAGTACAAAAGTAAGCTCCCTTTCAAAAATTTTAATTGTGGTAAAGTAGGACATTTTTCTGCTAACTGTCCTCATAAAACTAATAATGAAGAAGACTATGGTTTCAAAAGAAATAAACGTTACCACAAGAATAGCAAAAATGATGAAAAAAGAAAACATTACAAGCAAAAGATAAATCTGTATGCAAATGATGAAAGCAACTCATCTGATGAAGATGATAACATCATAGAAGATGCTCTATTATTCATGGTCATGAATGATCAAGATGAATTGTCAAAAAATGAAGACATAAATCATGAAGATTCATATGAGGAAGGAGAGGTAAATCTTGAAGGAGAACTAATCTATGCTCTACATGAACTGAAGAAACTCAGAATGAAGAATGCATCACTCAAGGAACAATTGAGAGAATCCAAAAAGGATCTTTATGATACCAATAGTGAAAATAAGATTATTAGTCTAAAAAGACAGCTAGAGGAGGATAGAAAAATTGAAGAAGTTCTGACAAATAAGCGTAAGGAAATGGAATACATTTGTCATAAGAAAGAATTTGAAATTGTACATCTAAGAAAAGAACCGAATCATACAATTACACAGCTGAATACAAATTTGAAGTTTGAAAATAGTTTGACAGTCCTAGAAGATATTCTTAGTATCCAAAGATCACCACTTGACAAAACCGGTCTTGGTTATGACATAAGTCAGAAAAATATTGATGAAAGTGCACATCATGTGATACCAAAAAAGAAGGAAACGACTCAAAACTATGTTGATATGCTTAAGGGTTTCAACTATAGTGGAAACACTTCTAAAAATGTATAAGACACTAGGAAGAATAAATATGTTCAACAAAAATATGCTTCTTTCTACAAAAAAAATGAATTCAAAGAAATAGTTCAACCAAGAACACCTTCCACAATAAGGTATCAAAATTTGTTTCATGGTTACTATTTTTTTTGTCACAATTTTTGGCACAAAGCCATTAACTGTAGAGCCAATGCAAGAAATGATTACCTGAGAAATAGAAATGCATACAAGAATCCCAAGAACAATTTTTTGAGCAACAAAAACAAAACATCTTAGGGTTTTGCTAATAGAATTTATAACTCATTTTCTCTATTGATGAACTTCAACATTGAATGTTACAAGTGTAACAACTTTGGTCATGAAGAATGTGAATACAAAAGCAGGTTGGAACAGACCAAGCAAAACATGAAAGAAAACTTCCCTACTAAACATAAGGAAGAAAACACAAGCGTGTGGAGAAGAAAATTAGTTTAGTAAGAAAAGGAAGAAAACAACCTAGCCCTACATGCAAAAAGCAAAACAAAACAATGGTATGTTGACAATGGATGTTCCAAACACATGACAGGGGATCAAAGCAAGTTCTTAGTTCTTAAAAGAGAAAAAGGAGGCAATGCCACCTTTGGAAATGATGTTTCTACCAAAATAATTGGAAAAGGAACAATCAACCTTGGAAATGAGAAAGCCAAAGAAAAAATGTGTTATTGATAAAAGACATGAAGCACAATCTTCTCAGTGTTAGTCAAATATGTGACCAAGGAAATATTCTATCCTTTGACTCTAAAGAATGTGAAATAAAAAATAAAAATTCGGGAAGATTGGTTGCTACAACGCTCAGGTCTCCTATCAACATATACATTTTGAATGAAATAAGAGGAGAAAAATGTTGCATGGGACAGATCGATCAAAGTTGGCTATGGCATAAAAGAATGGGACATCTTCACTTTGATAATTTGGTAAAAATAAACCAGAGTTAGACTATAAGAGATATGCCACCAATTTTAAAACCCTCAGATCTTATTTGCAAGCACTGCCAACATGGAAACTAGACCAGGGTCACTTTGAAGAAAAATAAGCATTCAACCTCAAATCCCCTGCAGTTAATTCATACTGACCTTTGTGGGCCAACTAGAACCAAGAATTTTCAAGGTGAGCATTATTTTATATTATTCATTGATGATTATACTAGAATGACATGGATTGGTTTTCTGAAGAAAATATCAAAAGCATTTGACAAATTTAAGGTGTTTAAGGAAATGGTTGAAAATGAAACTCATCATAAAATCAAGTGCTTACGATCAGACAATGGAGGTGAGCCTCAAATGAATTTGAATGTTTTTGTGAGAAGCATGGAATCAAAAGACAATTCTTAGCAGCTAGAACACCACGACAGAATGGCATTGCAGAGAGAAAAAACATAACCGTGCAAGAGATGGCAGGGGCCATGTTGAATGACTCCAAAGTGTAAAATATTTTTTGGAAAGTAGCAATACATATTGTTGTTCATATCCTAAATAGAGGACTACATATATCAAACAGTGATAAAACACCACATGAGTTATGGAAAGGTAGACCTGCAACAGTCAATTACTTTAAGGTATTTGGAAGCAAGTGTTACATAAAAAGAAATGAAGAAATTTTGGGAAAATTTGATTGCAAAACAGATGAAGGAATTTTTATAGGATACTCATCCAACAATAAGGCCTACAGATGCTACAATTTAAGGCTAGACACGATAGTAATGAGTGAAAATGTAAAAGTAGATGATGAAAGGTCTCTTGATTAAGGTTGGTTGTCATTAATGTCAAACCTTGAAGAAAGTCCGGTAGCACAAAGGTTTGGGTAATGGACCCAAGTTTTCTTGATGTAAAGATGACTCATTATTGTCTTGTCATGGTTGATAAGAAGTACAAATGGATGAACTCCAAAGTGGTCCCCTTATGGTGAAATCCCTCACAGGAAGACGCTTTGAGGATTGAGTTATCCTCGAAGTATGGTTAGAGAACCCATGCTTAATTGTAGAATAATGAGATGAAGGTCAATGAATTTGTTAGTGAAACTATCCTAGATGGATAGTGCTTGTCATGCCATTTCCGGTGGTATGTGGAACGTCACATAAATCGTCACGATTATAGAGTTATGGCCATGAGAAGTTGGAGGACCCTCATGAGTCATCTAGAAGCCCCCAAAAGTCAAAGTGTTTGCAAAATAAATTATTTAATTAATCAAATTAATGGAGAACTCCCTAAAATAAGGAAAGTGGAATGCTACATGAAAGTATAAATAAGAGGCAAAGCTCTCTCATTTAATCACACTTGAACACATTGAATATATTTTGTTGTCTGAGGCTTATTGCAAGTCCTCATTGATACATCTGAAGTTGTGAAAGTCTGAGGTAGTACGAAGGGTTGACGACGAAATTCTCGGAATTACACTGAATACTAAAAAACCCTATTTTCTGAGGCGTACGCAGGCTGACAGTGTATCAGGGTGCGTACAATACGTGGGATGACAATGTATTAGGGTGCATACATATGCGGGCTGATAGTGTATTAGGGTGCGTACATGTTGGTAAAGCCATGGAAACTTGAGAAGATGAAGATGTAGAGGTTCTATATTCTGAGATCAAGCTCCCAAGAAGGTCTACAGTGCTCAGATACATAAGATCTATCCATTGGTTCAAAAGGTATGTCTTATTTCTATGAATAATTGGATTTTGGTGTATGCACGAGAAATGGTTATGGAGATTTGAGGATTCTCCCTAGAGAGACTAGTGGCTGCATGGGATCTTCTGCATAAGTCAGATCTACAAAAATACAGTGCTGGTATATTTATCATTGATACTTCTTGTTGATGCACATCTTGTACTTCTTGGCATATGGCTAAGGGTTTGTGGTACATGGTTGAGAGCTTGTATTTGTGAAGTGTTTGATGCATTGAAAGGCTGAATATCAGAAAGGGTTTGATGACTAGATCATGTGAGGGTTATTATACTTGTTCATGATTACACACACCTATATGGCACATGACCAGAGAGAGATATATATGCCTTGGGTAAAGGTTATGTATGAGGATGCATGCACAGGGTACAATTACAGTGTGGATACAGTGACAGGTTGCAGATCCATGTGAAAGAAGTTGCAGAGGGTAAGAAGTTTTCAGAAGAAACAAAAAACTTAGTTTTTAGAAGGCATATACAAGCTGCATAACAGTTTGGTCACGTACATATGCGGGTTGCATAACAGATAGGGTGCGTACATATGCTTGCTACAGCACTACAGGTCCCGTACCTATTGTATTTTGTTGATACATGTTCAGTTCAGGTACATATTGATTATAGGGCAATTGTACAGGTTGGATGCAGGTCAATGGTACATGTTGATACAATTGTACAATGGTATATCTCACAGTGATAGTGTGACAGTGGTTTCATGATTCTACTTCTACATTGGGGCAGCTGGACGGGGCAAGGATAGGTGGTTGTAGCCACCTTCCGGTAGTAGCCGAAAAACATAGGGGGTTGTAGCCTCCTTCTGGTTGTAGCCAGAGAATTGGGGAGTTGGAGCTTCCCTCAGGTTGTAGCCTAAGAAACTAGGGGGTTGGAGCCTCCTTCCAGTTGCAGCTAGAAAACAAAGGAATTTGGTGCTTCCAATGAATGTAATTCCTCAAGACATATAAGAAAAAAAATTCTGTGGTTTTCTCTTGCTTTGGGTTTCCACATAAAACACTAGTGTACTGTGTATGTGTATGATTGTTCATTGCTTATTTACTCTGCATATATTGGATGATAATACTACATTGATATTTCACTTGGATTATATGGTTAAAAAGGATTAGATTTCTCTATTACTAATTCATCCCCCCTCTCAGTAATCCAACAATTGGTATCAGAGAAGGTTCCTTCAAAAATCAGTTTAACCACTGAAAGGTAGATCATGGAGAGAAACTTGTATAAAAATGGAATACCACAGTTTGTTGGACAAAAGTATGCATTTTGGAGCATAAGGATGAAGACATATATACATGCACATGGATTTGAAATTAAGCAATCAATTGTAGATGGATACACAGTACCAACAATTCCACCAATAAATGAGAAAGCAGTGAAACTCTGTCAGAATAATTCCAAAGCCACAAATGTACTTCTAAATGGTCTTGGTGAAACGATATTCACCAAAGTTTCACATTGTAAATCCGCTAAAGATATTTGTGACAAACTTCAAAATATTTATGAAGGAGATTCAAAAGTCAAAGCAACAAAACTTCAAACTTACAGAGGTCCGTTTGAATAACTAAAGATGAAGGAAGATGAGAATATTGTAGCTTACTTCTTACGATTTGATGAAACAATAAATGCAATCATGGGATTGGGAGAAGAAATAAAAGAATCGATAATTGTTCAAAAGGTACTAAGATCTCTTCCTATGAGATTTGACCCTAAGATATCAGCACTAGAAGAAAGATAAGATCTAAACTCAATAATCATGGACAAACTACATGGAATCTTCATAGCATATGAAATGAGAACTGAACATGAATATCCAAATGTAAAAGAAGAAACCTTCAAAGCATCCAAAAGATCAAATCAAAAGGGAAAGCAACAAGAAAAAGAACATAACAACAATAGTGACATCTCAGAAGATAATGAAGAAGTGGCCAACTTTGTCAGAAGACTGAACAAGGGAACCAATGGTGGGTATAGAGGTAAGTTTACTTTGATTTGTTTTAATTGTGATGGTATTTGTCATTTTGCTAACAAATGTCCTCATAATAAAAAGAGAAATGATGAAGGTGACTCAAAAAACAAACAAACATATAAAGGCAAAAGAACCACAAAGAAAGTCTTCAAGAAAAGCTTATGCACCAAAGAAGACATCTCATCATCAGATGAAGATGAAGTCATTGACAGTGAGACATAAAGAGTTCTATTCATGGCACTAGAAGACTCTGATAAAGAAAACTCCAAAGTAGAATATGAAGAAGCCGAAGAAGAAATTGAAGAGGCTGAAGTTGACTACCGAGAGAAATTGATGAGTGCCATAGAAGTTATCAGAAGAGAAAAGAGGAAAAACAAGAAGCTACAAGCAAAACTAGACAAGAAAGAAGACACTCAGGGATTAGAACAAATGATCACAAATTTTAAGGTTCAAATTGAAGAAGATAAAAGAATTGAAGAAGCACTCAAGGAACATCTACAAGGAAGAGACAGTATCATTGAAAATTTGGAAGCATAAATTGTCACATTAAGAAAGGATCTTCAAAAGAAAAATATGCAGAACAACTCAAAAGTTTTGAATGACAATATAAGCAGTGAAAGACCTAATCATGACAAGTCCGGACTTGGATACAATCGGATAGAAAGGGGATCAAGCTTCAAAACAACAAAACAAGAAACATATCCAAAAAGATATGCAAAAACAATTAAAGGTTATAGGAAGGTCTACAAAGAAAATTACAGGGACACTCCTCCACCGAGAAGGTTCATATTTCAGAATCAACGATCGATAGAAACAAATAGGTCTCAGGAAAAAGAAGGATTCATAAGAGCACCTCCATTCAGAAGATCTTCAACTCCCAGGTATCAAACTATCTTTTTTGGTTTATGTTATGCATGTAATAATTTTGGACATAAAGCTGTAAATTGCAGAGCTAACAACAGGAACATAAACAACTTTGAAAGTCATACACAAAAGGGTTATCCAAGAAGGCCTAGTGAAACACAGAGAATAAGTTATAGCAGGTTTGAATCATTGAGCACTGCAGTAGAATGCTATAAGTGTAACAACTTTGGACACATGGCCAAAGATTACAGAATGCCAATCCCTCCTAGAGAACCACAACATAACAACATCAATCACATACAAGAACCTCAGAAAAGGACATGGATAAGAAAGCAGAATCAATATAGCATTGAAGAATGCACAATCGCTCTACAAGATAAGCAAATGAAACGTGGTTGGTATGTTGACAGTGGCTTTTCAAAACACGTGACAGGTGATAGAGACATGTTTCTTACATTAAGAAAGGAAAGAGATGGATCATTCTCCTTCGGAAATGATGATTCAACTAAAATCATTGGAAAAGGCACAATCAGAATTTGGAACAAGAATACAAAGGCATAAAATGTTCTACTAGTAGAAGATATGAAACATAATCTTCTAAGTGTGAGTCAAATGTGTGACCAAGGTCATAAATTTACTTTCGATTCACAAAAGTGTGAGATAAGAAAAGAAGGTTCAGGAAAATTGATTGCTACAACTGCGAGAACTTCAAGCAACATATATTTGTTAAGTGAAATTGGAAATGAAAAGTGTTGTCTAGGAAAGAAAGATGAAAGTTGGATATGGCACAGAAGAATGGGGTCACATACATTTTGATAACATTGTCAAAGTCAACAAAAGAGAACCAGTCAGAGAAATGCCCCAGATCATGAAACCAACCAACACTTTATGCAAGCATTGTCAACAAGGAAAGAAAACAAAGACTAGGTTCAAATCAAATGAATATTCAACGACAAGACCAATGGAAATTTTGCATACTAATCTAGTTGGACCAACTACAACAAAGGGTTTAAAAGGTGAGAAGTACTTTATGTTATTAGTTGATGATTATACAAGAATGAATGCAGTTTTCTTTGTCAAGAATAAATCATAAGCTTTTGAAAACTTCAAGATCTACAAGGAAATGGTTGAAAATGAAATGGATTCAAAAATCAAATGCTTGAGATCTGATAATGGAGGAGAGTTTACTTCAAAGGAATTTATGGACTGCTACAGTAGTCATGGAATAAAAAGAAATTCTCCATTGCTAGGACACCTCAACATAATGGAGTTGTTGAAAGAAAGAACAAGACAATACAAGAAATTGATCGAACAATGCTAATGGATTCCAAATTGACAGATATTTTTTGGACACAGGAAATGCATACGACATTTCACATTCAAAACAGATTAATGCTCAGAAACAACAATGACAAAAATCCCTACGAGCTATGAAGAGGAAGACCAACAAATGTGAAGCACTTCAGAGTTTTTGGAAGCAAATGCTACTTCAAAAGAGAAGATGGGAGAATGGGAAATTTTGACTCTCATGTAGACAAAGGAGTACTTGTTGGTTACTCAAGTACAAGGAAAGCATACAAGTGTTACAACATGAGATTGAACAAAGTTGTGGAAAGCATCAACGTAACAATTGATGAAACAAGTAGACAAGAATTAAAGGAAGAAGAAAATGAATCAACGGAACAACTTTACGAAGAAGAAATAGAAGATGAAAAAGAAGGGGAAGATGAAGAGGATATGATAGAAGTAGAAGAGCAAGTTCAACAAGTGACTCCAAAGACACCTAGAAGATGAATACAAAAGAATCATCCTTCAGATCAGATTCTCAAAAGCAAATATGCAGGAGTTGAGACTAGAAGAAGAATGCGTTCACCAGAACAAATGCACCTAGCACTCACATCTACAATTGAACCAACTTGTTTTGAAGAGGCCATCAAGGATAAATTTTGGAATAAGGCCATGGATGAAGAATTGGATCAAATAGAGAAGAAAGACACTTGGGAATTGGTTCCAAGACCAAAGGATAAGAATGTGATCGACACAATGTGTGTATACAGGAGTAAATTGAATGAATATGGACAGGTTACAAGGAACAAGGCTAGATTGGTATGTAAATGATATGCACAAGTTGAAGGAATCGACTTTGAAGAGACATTTTCCCTAGTTGCCAGAACAGAAGCAATCCAAGTGATTTTATCCTATGCATGCTCCAAAAATATTAATGTGTAACAGATGGATGTAAAATCAACTTTTCTGAATGGGAAACTTGAAGAAGAAGTCTAAATTGAACAACCAGAAGGATTTCGGTTGTTAGAGAACGTAGATTATGTGTGTAAATTAAAGAAGGCCTTGTATGGTCTAAAACAGGCTCCTAGAGAATGATACTCTAGATTGGATAAATATCTATAGCAGGCAGGGTTCAAAAAAGGAAGTGCAGACAACAACCTCTACATCAATGTAAGTCAAGATAATGTTTTATTAATTGAAGTTTATGTTGATGATATTATTTTTGGTAGTGATGATGACAGGTTAAGCCAGAAATTTTCAAAGGATATGTAGAATGAATTCGAAATGTCATTACTTGGAGAACTATCCTTCTTTCTAGGACTTTAGATACGTCAAAGCAACCAAAGAATTTTTATTTTTCAAACCAAGTATATTAGAGAAATGCTAAAGAGGTTCGGAATGGAAGATTGCAAATCAATTATCACTCCCATGCAAACCAGTTGCAAGTTGAGCAAAGATGATGATTCAAAGTCTATAGATCAGAGGCAATACAGGTCAATGATTGGTATCCTACTATATGTGACAACATCCAGACCAGAT
>ML806431.1:32703-71187 GCA_009831015.1 Picea engelmannii
ATTTAACTATTGTAATGTTTCTTGTTGGGTTGTGGATAGGTCCAAATTTAGGGTTGAAGCTATTCTAGGTGTCTCTATCTCAAATTTTATGGGGAACATTGTCATTTTTCCATATACCAACTCACAGGGTGTGAACCCTGTGGTGGTTTTCCAGGTTGTGTTGTATGCCTATACAACTTAAATTAATATATTTGCCCAATATTTCTTGTGCAATTGGACTATTTTGTGAAGATGTTGTTCATCGCTCTATTGGTTACTTCTACTTGACCATTGGCTTGAGGGTGGTATGTAGCTAATTTCCTATGGTGTATTTTGTTCAGTCACATAAGATTCTCAATAAAATTGGAGGTGAATTGGGGGTCCTAATCTATTACAATTTCTCTTGGCCCCCAAAACCTAAAAACAATATTCTCATTTAGGAATTGTGCCACTTTCTCCTCATCTACATTTTTCATGAGTTTTACTTCTGCTCACTTGCTTAGATAATCAGTACATACTAGGAAGTGATGCTTTGGTTTGAAGGGGGGTCAATGAGGCCCACAAAGTCCAACCCCAATTTGTCAAAGGCTTCAAATGAGACTTGGGGATATAAATATATCACATCCCTCTTTGTTGGTTTTCCCATACTTTGGCATCATCATATTGGGAGACATATTATTCAGTATCCTTATGCAAAGTAGGCCAATAGTATCCATCTTGTAGGATCTTGTAGGTTGTTGTATTTGCAACATAATGGAATCCACAAGAATTATCATGTTAGGTGATCTGTAATTTTTTTGGATATTCCATTGGAACAATTCATCACATTAGATCTTATACTATTCTAAAAACTTATATCATGCAATTTATTTCCTTAGATCCTAGATTGATTATTATTGGCTTATTGCTCAAATTTATGAAAACAACAGAATACAAAAACAAAATAAATGAGCAAAAGAACACACCATCCACACACAAATGGAAACAAGATATATCCTAGGAAACCCAATATGGGACAAAACCCAACTAGAAGGTGAGGCCTATGCTCTGCTCTCTTTTCTTCAGTCATCGAATTGCAAATACAAAAAAAGAGGCACTCATTGTGGAGTTACCTTCGACACTGTGGCCTGTATGGCTGCTATAGAATATTTTCCTCCTCTGTTATGCTCCAAAAATAACAATCCTAGATGCTATTCTCAACTATGGAACAAGTGCAATACTAAATAATGGAACCCTTTTCTCCTCCTAGCGTTCTAGTATTTAACATAGCCCGATAGCCATCTAGGGTTAGGTTTTTGACTTCCTCAACCCTTAGTTAGTGGTTAGGCTTGAACCTTCTAGAATATTCTTGAAAATGAACACATGGATAGCCCCACATATTTAACTAATGGGGTCTGACATGGCATCCATTCGTACCATGGTGGTCAATAAGGTAGGTCAACTAGGTATAAATTTCACATACGATCTCTGATTGAGCCGATTTTTGCACTGTTGGAAATGTATTGAAGTGAAAAACACCATCAATGGTGTGCACACAAGTTCTAGACACAAGAATATTCAAATATCTTGGGCTTGAAGATCATCACTTGCTTTAACAAATGACTATGTAGACCCCCCAAATAATTGAGTAGTACATCTGGGTTCTTAGGAGATATACCTAGCATGATAGCCATCTTCCTGAATTCGATGGTGTACCCTTGCACACTCTACTCCTACCTTTTCCTGAAGTAATTCCAAAGGATCCATTCATCCTCTGCATACCCAACATGGTAGAACTGGGAATTAATGAGGGATTTGAAGTCCTCCCACTTAGTTATTGGTGGATCACCCTCAAACTTAAGTGTATATGCATGAATTTCACACTAGGTTAATGCACGACCCTCTAATTTTAGTCTGGAAAATGAAATATGCTTCTTTTCTTCTATATGGTGGACACTAAAATAGACCTCTAACTATTGCAATTAATGATTCAACTTTATTGCATCGATCTCACCTTGGTATGGATTGATATCCACTTTCACTTCCATTTTAAATAAAGATTATGAAGGGCTAATGGCATTGGAACATGACTTTTTTTTCTTAGGCTATTTCCTTGAATCCTTTTCTGGGTCTTCACTATCTATTAGTTTCCCCTCTAATCCTATCTTTGAGTTAGAGCCTCTTACCTCCCCGAATGGTCTGAGATTATTTGCTAAAATTACCATGAGGAGGGTCATATTGTGAGATATATCAGTGAATTGATCTTCCAGCCTAGAAAATATCTCTTCTGCTAAATCTAGAGGGTTGTTGTGTACAAAATCATCCACCATGGCTAGGGTTTTACGATTCTCTTCTTAATCCAATTCCTAGATCTTGCAACTTTCCACAAATATACCAAAGAAAACTTCTCTGATACTAGTATGATTTGTAAACTACCATGGATATTCCACTGAAATAGTTCATCACAATAGATCTTATACTATTCTAAAACCTTAGATTATGCAATTTATTTCATTAGATCCCATATTGATTATTACTAGCTTATTACTCAAATTTATGGAAACAATTGAATACAAAAATGAAATAAATGAGCAAAAAAACACACCATCCACACACAAATGAACACAAGATATATTCCAAGAAACCCAATATGGGACAAAACCCAACTAGAAGGTGAGGCCTATGCTTTTCTCTCTTTTCTTCAGTTATCGAACTGCAAATACAAAAAAAGAGGCACTCATTGTGGAGCTGCCTTCGACACTGTGGCCTATATGGCTGGTATAGAATATTTTCCTCCTCTGTTATGCTCCAAAAATAACACTCCTAGATGCTATTCTCAACTATGGAACACGTGCAATACTAAATAATGGACCCTTTTCTCCTCCTAGCGGCCTAGTATTTAACATTGCCCGATAGCCATCTAGGGTTAGGTTTTTGACTTCCTCAACCCTCAATTAGTGATTAGGCTTGGACCTTCCAGAATATTCTTGAAAATTCACACATGGATAGCCCCACATATTTAAGTAATGGGGGCTTACATGGCATCCACTCGTACCATGGTGGTCAACAAGGTAGGTCAACTTGTGGGAGGTATAACTTTCGCATACAATCTCTGATTGAGCAAATTTTTGCACTATTGGAAATGTCTTGAAGTGCATAACACCATCAATGGTGTGCACACAAGTTCTAGACACAAGAATCTTCAAATATCTTGGGCTTGAAGATAATCACTTGCTTTAACAAATGACTATGTAGACCCCCCAAATAATTGAGTAGTACATCTGGGTTCTTAGGAGATATACCTAGCATGATAGTCATCTTCCTGAATTCGGTGTTGTACCCTTGCACACTCTACTCCTACCTTTTCATGAAGTAATGCCAAAGGATCCATTCATCCTCTACATACCCAACATGGTAGAATTGGGAATTAATGAGGGATTTGAAGTCCTCCCACTTAGTTATTGGTGGATCACCCTCAAACTTAAGTGTCTATGCATGACTTTCACACTAGGTTAATGCATGGCCCTCTAATTTTAGTCTGGAAAATGAAATATGCTTCTCTTATTATATATGGTGGACACTAAAATAGACCTCTAACTATTGCAACTAATGATTCAACTTTATTGCATTGATCTCACCTTGGTATGGATTGATATCCACTTTTGCTTCCATTTTAAATAAAGATTATGAAGGGGTAATGGCACTCGAAAATGGCTACTCTTTCTTAGGCTATTTCCTTGAATCCTTTTTCGGGTCTTCATTATCTATTAGTTTCCCCTCTAATCCTATCTTTGAGTTAGAGCCTCTTACCTCCCCGAATGGTCTGAGCTTATTTGCTAAAACTACCATGAGGAGGGTCATATTGTGAGATATATCAGTGACTTGATCTTCCAGCCTAAAAAATATCTCTTCTGCTAAATCTAGAGGGTTGTTGTGAACAAACTCATCCACCATGGCTAGGGTTTTACGATTCTCTTCTTAATCCAATTCCTAGATCTTGCAACTTTCCACAAATATACCAAAGAAAACTGCTCTGATACCAATATGATTTGTAAACTACTATGGATATTCCACTAAAATAATTCATCACAATAGATATTATACTATTCTAAAACCTTAGATTATGCAATTTATTTCCTTAGATCCCATATTGATTATTACTAGCTTATTACTCAAATTTATGAAAATAATTGAATACAAAAATGAAATAAATGAGCAAAAAAACACACCATCCACACACAAATGAACAAAATATATATTCTGAGAAACCCAATAGAAGAGAAAATCCATCTAGAAAGTGAGGCATATGATCTGCTCTCTCTTTTTAAGTTATGGAAATGCAAATACAAAAAAATAGGCACTCACTATGGAGTTGTCTTAGATATTGTGGCCTATATGGCTGCAACATAATATTTTCCTCCTATGTTATGCTCTCAAAATACCACTCCAAGATGCTTTGCTCAACTTTGGAACAATTACAATACAAAATAATGGAACCACTTTCTACTCCTAGCAGCCCGATATTTAACATAGCCCGATAGTTGTCTAGGGTTATGGTTTTGACTTCCTCAGCCCTCAATTAGTGATCAAGTTTGGACCTTCTAGAATCTTCTTGAAAATCCACACATGGATAGCCCCGTATGTTTGAGTATTGGGGGATGATGTGGCATCCACTCATACCATGGTGATAAAAAAGGTAGGTCAACTTGTGGGAGGCATAAATTTTGTATACAACTCTGATTGAGGTGATTTTTGCATCGTTTGAATTGTCTCAGAGAATTGTTGAGGGTGTGAAATTTTGTTTTGGACATTGTAACCCTAAAAAATGTTGTTTAATGCTGCAAAATGGCTCCAAAAGGTTCCAGAACCCAATTTTCCAAACTGGGTGACATACTTTTCAATGACTTTCTAATTAATTAGCGAGCAATCGAAAAATGTACATTTAATTATCAATCCAAGGTCATATCTTACTTACGAACCACCGTGCACCATATATGCAAGTTAAAGTGTTGTTTTGCTAGGGGGTTGTAGTACTTTAAATGCCACAAATCACAGATTCAAGATACTTAATGAAGCCACTAATGATCTGGATTATTTTGAGAACGACCTGAAGACAAAAATATAACCGAGATATAACAATGAAATACACAAAAATATAGAAGAGAACATAGAAATACAGTGAAAACCAACTTCTATTATTGAATAAGATAGAAAAACATTGTAGAACACAATTTGGCAAAATGGGGTAGCCTATCTCTGAAAGAAAAGAGATGTTGGCTATGCTTCATTCACAACAAGCTTTACATCACACTCCATTGCATGTTTAAAGGGCCTCCTTCACCTCAATTATATATGAGAGAGTGAGAGGAGAACAATTCCCATGATGCATGTGGGATAAATTGGACTAAATTTATAAAATGCCATAGGCATGTAAAACACTAGGACTTCTCGGGCGGTCACCCATCCCAGTACTACTCTATCCTGAGCGCACTTAACTGTAGAGTTCTAATGGGATCCGGTGCATTAACGCTATGTTGTAGGCATGTACATAAGACCACTAGGAAATCTTTACATGATGTCTATAATTAACAAATGAATATGACATTCCATTCCATTCCCCATCAAAATGGTGAATGTCATGGTTGATCAAAACCACAAGCTCAAAATGGTGATTTAGTGGAAAAGGTGGATGGCCACTGAGATCCATTTCGATCATTCCTCCCCCTTTAGGAAGCAATGGTCCCCTTTACGTCAAGTTCTTATGGAAGTTGGGGAGACTTCCGCTAAATCTGAAGCTTGGTGCGTTGCTTGCCTTGCTGAAGAAGTTGTCTTGCTTAGCTTGTTGAAGGTTGTCATGAACCTGTTGCTGGAGGGGTTGGATCTGTTCAACGAATCTAGCTACATGATCTACCTAAGTGTGGGAGGACTCTGTCGGTGAATATGCAACATGAAGAGTATGAAGGGTTCTATTATAATCTTGCTTGACTAGGTCGTGTGGAGGCACCCCCGTAGGTGCAACAAGAACATCTTGGTACTCTTCTATAATATTCTCGATCTGCTTTTGCTAGATAGAAAGGTCTTGGGCTGAGGCTACAGTGGTTGCAATGTCCTTCTATTCACCTTTTGATCTGATTGTGAAGAGGCTAAACTTTGCAGTATGAGAGATTACTTTGTGGCATTCTTTTGGTGGGACAATAGTCAGAACTACCTCTAGTATCCTGTATAGCTGACCCCTTAGAGTAGCAATGATGCTACGGGGTTGAGACTCATAAACAACATGATGCCTCCACATATATGGCTGGCCTAATAAAACATCATAGACTTCCAGTGGGGAAGCATCACACAATACCTCATCCTTGAAGGGCTTGATGTCGTAGGACAGACGACACAGTTGGCTGACATGAAGATCTTGACCCTGGAGAAGCCACCTGATGTTGTATGGCTGCAGGTGTGGTGTTGTTGGCAAATCCAATTGCTTGACAACCTCTGCTGAGATGATGTTCTTTTGGCTTCTGCTATCAACAATTAAATGCAGTGGGGCCCCCTTCACCCACATATGTGAATGGAATAGTCGCTCCCCCTCCTTAGGATCCTCTTCTGGTTGGATTGTTGCAGTTGCGACAGTAGCAGTGGGTTCTACATCAATGATATGTCTCCTTTTATTATTTTCTGAATTAGGGTCCAAGTTGGGGTTCAACTCTTTGTCTTTGAGCTCGACCACCAATGACCATATTGAGTGACATTCATCAGTATTGTGCCAAAGGTTGTTGTGGAACTCACACCACTTTCTGGTGTCTTTCTTAGACTTCTTGTTACCCTTCGTTGTCTGCATATGGGACTGCCTCTCTTGAGGTTGGCATTCCTTTCTCTGTCCTTCATTATGTGATTTAGAGTTTCCTTTTCCATGCTTCTCCGACTTACTTTGCTTCTTGAATTCCTGCTCAATTTTGACTGCATATTGATAAGCAACTCCTAGTGAGGAGATGTCCAAGAAATCCATCTTTGTTTGGATGTACCTGAGTAAACCACTATGGTACTTCAAAACTAGGTGTCGCTTGGAGTATTTGTTACCTAGCTTTGAGCGCAAGGTATGAAAGATGTTGGTGTACTCCGACACCGTCTGGTCTCTTTTCTAACGCAGAGTTGTCCATCTCATGTATTGGTCATCATAGTTTTCGATAGGGTATAAATCCTCCTTTAGGGCATCTACAAAGGTCGCCCAAGTGGGTTCTTTGCCAAATAGTGTAGATTCATCGACCGTGTACCTCTCCCAGTAACCTTCCCACCAAGCTCTGACATGGGGAAGGGATTTAAGGAGTGCGAAGATGATCTTTTCACAGTCGTAATTTTTTTGGACTGAGTAATAACCGTCTAGTAGGTTCAAACATTTTTCTATAGCATTTGCATCTATCTAGCCTTCAAATAAGGGGATATCAAAATTGACTTGTACCTTGAAGGGTGTCGCACTTGCGAAATGGATTCTTGTCAAATATGCCTCAGTCGCCACCATCGGTAGTCTTCGAAAGATCTGAGTGAAGTTTTCCATCATCTCATTCCTCTGTCGCATGAGAGCTTCCTCGAGCAACATCTTGAAAGGATCTCCTGCTTTGTCATATCTCTTTTCTTCCGCCATAGGAGGTTGCTTGGGTTGGCAAGAGAAGTTGTCCTCAAGCAAAACTAGCTCAAGACCCAACTCTCTATACCCTGACCTCGTCGGGGATCTACTCTGATATCACTGATCCGGATTATTTTGAGAATGACATGAAGACATAAATATAACCGAGATATAACAATGAAATACACAAAAATATAGAAAAGAACACATAAATACAGTGAAACCCAACTTCTATTACTGAATAAGATAGAAAAACACTATAGAACACAAATTGACAGAATGGGGTAGCCTATCTCTGAAAGAAAAGAGATGTTGGCTATGCTTCATTCGCAATAAGATTTACATCACACTCCATTGCATGCTTAAAGGGCCTCCTTCACCTCAATTATATATGAGAGAGTGAGAGGAGAACAATTCCCATGATGCAAGTGGGATAAATTGGACTAAGTTTATAAAATGCCATAGGCATGTAAAACACTAGGAACTTCTCGGGTGGTCACCCATCCTAGTACTACTCTAGCCTGAGTGCACTTAACTACAGAGTTCTAATGGGATCCGGTGCATTAACACTATGTTGTAGGCATGTACATAAGACCACTAGGAAATCATTACATGATGTCTGTAATTAACAAATGAATATGACATTATATTCCATTACCCATCAAAATGGTGAATATCATGGTTTATCAAAACCACAGGTTCAAAATGGTGATTCACTGGAAAAGGTGGATGGCCACCGAGATCCATCTGGATCAACCAAGCTATACTATTTCCTAAGTTGTAGGGAAGTAAATATTGCACTTGCAGGAAATTGAAATCACACTTGCAGGAATTGAAATCACACTTTGTGGAAATTGAAATCACACTTGTAGGAATTGAAATCACACTTTTGGAAATTGAAATCACTCTTGTAGGAATTGAAATCACACTTTTGGAAATTGAAATCACACTTGTGGGAATTGAAATCTATACTATCATCTACTGGTAACTTGCTCAAGCATAATGAAGATCTTGTTTTGTTGGGACAATTAAATGTTCACTCCTCCAAATCCAATCTCAAACTGTTGAAGACTAATGCTATCACAAATTAGGAAGCAGACAAAATAAAGTGCAGCTGCAAGCGGAGTTGCAACAACGAAGCTGCAAAACCAAAAAAATTAATCACAACGATGTGAGTTGCAACAACGCGAGTTGCAACAATGTAGACTGCAACAATAGAGCTATAGCATGAGAATACCAATGAATAGATTGCCAACAATTATGAGTTGCAACACATATGCTATTATGAGTTCATGAAAATAGAACCAATGCATAATTGCAGCTTAAGAGTGCTAATTATTAACAACAATAAATTAAATATCGACCGCACACAGATTGCAGTGACTGTTCTACCAAATTTTAGAATTGCAGCATATTAAAAAGTAAAGCAACTATGAAGTTAAATGAACAAGACTGAGAGGTTAAATCCCACACTAATGTACATCCAATATCTGACTAAGGAGGGGGACCTATCCCCTTAGAAAAGACATTGAGCTATGAAATCATAACCACACGATCACCAACACATCAATATGCAAAGGAAAGCAGGACATAAATTATATTGCAAAAGTTTGAAAGTACAATAATAGTCGAATGCTTATCGCTATAATAATTTCCTCTCTCTTCTCTATGGGGAAGTTAAGGTTTTTATATAATATGACTAATGTCTAAAATTATACAAAGTGACAGATAGATAGTCACGAGAATCCAATTGTTCATCTAGTTACATTGGTTCTGTCAAACTTTAGTGAGAATCAGGCGTGTGCTGACTCGATAGGCAAACTGTTTTCTCCTTTTAGTAGCCTAATTTCCTCACATCGCTTTCCTCTATGAAGACCATTTCCCAATTGTCGGTTGTAGTGTTGACTATTGTGCTGGAGTATTTTGTACTTGGAATCACAAAAACGATAGACTTGGAGTCATGGCAACGAAGAATATTCTTGGAGTTGCAGTCATTGTCTCGAGTCACAACAATGGAGAGTGTGCTCAAAGTTGCAACAATTGTCTAGATTTGCAGCAACAATAAACACACTTGGAGTTGCGGTAGTTGGTTTGTGCCTGGTTACTTGGAGTTGTAGTACAAAGAGTGCTCTTGGAGTTGCAACAGTTGGATCATGCCCAAAATCACAACAATAGAAAGTGCATGTGGAGTTGCAACAAAGAAGTATTGCAACCATCGTGATGAGTTGCAGTTGATGTATTACTCCTGTGTAGCAATATTAGTACATGAAAGTAGCAAGTTCCTTTAAAAATTATGCAAGAATAGCGTAATAATGACATATGGGACAAATTTGTATCTTGATGATAAATGCGACAAAACTAGATAAGGAGAGTATAAAAAAGGAAGTGATCGATGGAAAATGGTAACCAAAAAGGTATTAGACAGGTGCTAAAAGTATGCCAATTTAAGCACTCGTCATCACCCCCAACCCAAAATTGTTGCATGTCCCCATGCAACCAAAAATCACTCAGTGTTAGATAATTCAAGGTGACCCTGGGGGTCAGTGACACCACATGTAGCCTCCTATATTGCCTCACTGATATCCTATTCTGCTGGAATTCCTCTGTTTTCTTGCACTGTCTCTATGTGAGTGGCCTCATCATCTTTGAGCATTTTTAAATTGATCTGTAGCTTCTAATTTTTCATTCTTAACATTGTGTTTTGTCTCACCAAAGATGCATAAATATGTAGAGAGTGTGGGATGATTACCCATGTGGGAGTGATTCTTTGTTCTAGAGTAGCAACCTTTGTTTGTGGTTCCTATAGCCCTAGGTTTGGTGCATCAACTAAGTCATCTCCATGGGTATTTCCTGGTGGAATCACTTCTACCTCTTGTTCTTCTCTGTCTGAATTCTATGAGTGGGTGGGCCATTCCCCTGGATAACCTCCTACTAGTTCTTGTGTAATAGTAGGGGTCTCTGGTTCTACTTCTTGCTTCTCGTTTGGAGTAGCAATATTTGTTTCATTAAGAGTGCCTCTTGCTAGTTCAACAAGAGGCATTGTTTCCTATTTGTTTTCCTCCATTAAGCTTACTGATGTATCAATGAGAACTTCCAAATCCTCTATATCTATTGTACTGCCGGATTGCTTTGGCTTCTCCATCTATGGCTCCCTAGGCCTGGGAGAGTGTGTCGAAGGGGTGCTTTCTACTAGTTTTGGTGAAACAACAAAAGCTTCCTCCTCCTGTACCTCTTCTCTTTGTGTTGGGTTCTCTGCTTCTGTTGTAGTTTGTTCTTCAGAAGTGATCCCCATTGGTTCTGGTGGGTCAGTGGGAGATTTCTCCTCTAGATTTTCTTCACCTGAATATGCTACCAGGAGAACGATAAGGCCTTCGCCAAGAGTGCCTTGGTTTGGTTTTTGTTTGT
Organism: Picea engelmannii; assembly: GCA_009831015.1. Classification (NCBI taxonomy): domain Eukaryota; kingdom Viridiplantae; phylum Streptophyta; class Pinopsida; order Pinales; family Pinaceae; genus Picea; species Picea engelmannii. The sequence goes on from ML806431.1 coordinate 43,682, forward strand.
CAGCCAAGGTGTTGTAGGCTTCCAGGTTAAAGTCCTCCTCTGGTTCTTGTGTGTTAAGGGAGGTTTCTACTTCTTCTTTTTCCTAGTGCTCCTCTTGGGCTTGTTCCTTGGGCTCCTCAATTATCTTATTTTTACGTTGATTTACAGTTGGATGGATGGTTCTCCATTTCCTTGGAATAGATGTTTATCGCTTTGTATACCCTCTAACTTTCTTTGTAGGGGTTTTCGTGGCAGTTACCTCAATGTTGCTATCATGTTCGTCCTTCACTAGAGTTGCAGCAGCCTGGCCCCTTTTCCTGGTGTGACCTCCTGGATTTTTTTGGTAGAGGATTCACAACAGTTGGGCTCACTGTATCCCCGTCGTTGTTTCATGCTGGAAGAGTTGTAGTGCCTGGACTCACTGTGCTTGTAGTATTGGTACCTAGAAGAGGAGTTGCAACCATGACTCCTTCTGGTGCCAGAAGTGTGGTGATTTCCTGTTGGGGTGCATGAAGTGCAACCACTTCGCTTTCAGCGAGCAGAACAATTGGTCAGACGATGATGTTCTAGGTGCGGCCTTCTTTGTGTAGTTCATGCTCCACCAAGAGATTTATAAGTTCGTGGTGAGATACAACTTCTATTGGGTTCTTTTCCCTTTGAACCAACACGACCATCATTTGCAACATCTAGAATAAGAAATATGGCATGTTGATTGGATGGTTGTGGCATAGATGGTTAAGCAATAAGATATGTTGGATGTAGATAGTTCCATAGTGACCTTTGCAAGTGAAGTATCTCTGCACAAAAATAACCACATCCTCTCATGGGTGTGGCAAAGACCGACGTTCAAAACATGTTCCTTTCTTCACTAAAGCTTCTCCAGCCTCAAGGAATTGCTTGAGAAATCCATGCTACAAAGTTCTTCTCATGTACCATCATTCACCTATCCTCGGTAGGCCGATGACATCTGCCAATATTCTTCTGTGACTTCTATATGTGTCCCCACTACAATTGAGTTTTCATCTCTGTAATTTAGGTTACATTTGAGAGTTATCTCATCATTATATCCCTGTAGATGTTGGATGCATTCCATCCATCCCGCTTGTTCTAGAATCTGTCAGTTGTTGTTATAGATTTCCAGCAGTAGTGTTTCAGTTGCCTCTCTGTGTATTAGTGAGCCTCCCATGACTCCTTTCTTCTTCTAACTCCGAGTGTTCATGTTTGCAAGGGCTATGCCAGTTATCAGGTGGAGAATTTGGATTTGTAGCAATAAGGGTGGTGGGTATGGAGACCATGAATATATCAATGATGGTTTGATGTGGCGGTTATGGAGGAATGATATTAGACACATGCCATTAAAACTTACTCATTGCAAATTCTGATTGGAACGCATACCTATCATGTCTTACCTTGAGTGGATGCATGAGTATGACGCAGTTGGATTTGCGGTGATGGATGATGGAGTCACATCAATGGTCCTAACTGGAATTGTAGCATCAACATTGTCAATTATGTCGACTGGAAATGGGATGATGGAAATTCTTACGAAGTGTAGGCCGCAAATGAGTCACAAAAATGGAAGTTGCGGCGACAAAGATGCAACACTAAGAGTTGCAATAATTGGTGATGCAACACAGTGGTGGGGATGGGAATTGCAACATCACTAGTGCAAGTGAAAGGTATGGGTGGAAAGTGAAAAAATGAAAAAAAGCTGCAGGAGGAGTTGCAAGGACGTGAGTCACAACAACGGAGCTGCAACAAAAAAAATGAGAGGGTTGTGATTTAGGGAATGAAGCGATGCTGCAAGTGGAGTTGCAACCAAGGGAATGGGAGAAGGGGGATTTTGGAAATGGCGTGGAGCTGTAAGGGAATTTGCAACAACAAGACTTGCTACGACAAAGGAAGTTGCAATAACCGATATTGCAACAATAGGAGTTGCAACAATGAGAATTGCAACAAAGGGAGTTACAACAATGTTGTTCTCCCCTGCATATCCTGAAAAAAGATTATTAGAAAAAGACAAGTCTTTATGAAAATTTATTGAGAAGGATCCTAAAATAACCATCACGAAACCATGAATTTCCCTTCTTGTTTATTTATTTATTTTTAATGTGCCAGCTAGGCTAGTTTTCACACTTTTTCCTTTTTTCTTTTTCTTTTCCTTCCTTTTTTTTTTAAAGCATGAGAAGAATGAATATTATCAGACTGTGACTCATTTGTCTTGAACAAGTTCTATATCACTATTGGGCCATCCATTTGCAATTTTCCTCAAGAAGGATTCCTTTGATAGGGGCTGGTGATATAAGTGAAGTATATGTCCATTGGACATTAGAGGAATTTTGTATTCATCTATGGTACGCAGTTTTATGGCCCCACTGTCATACACTGTATCAATCTCATATGGAGCGCGCCATCTGGTGTGAAATTTTCCCTCAAAGTCCTTGAATCTAGAATAAAATAATAATGCCTAATCTCCAACTTTGAACTTCTTTTTCTTGATAAACTTATCGTGCCATTTGGACCTTTGGTGCTGTATCATTGTGGCTAAGTGTAGGGCATCTTGTTGTAGCTCATCCAACTCATTAATATGAAGCAATATTTTTTTTAAACCTTTGATAGGTCCAACCCATCTAGATTTATGTATCAATGGGTAGTAGTACTCTTTTACCATATGCTAACTCATAGGACATGCATCCTATAATAGTCCTCCATGTGGTTCTGTAGGCCCATAAAGATTTGTGGTTCTGTAGGCCCATAAAGATTTAGGGAGTCTATCGACCCAGTCCTTGAGATATAATCTGATGGTTTTAGTGATGATGGCCTCGAGGATATTATTAATTCCCTCTACTTGTCCATTTTCCTGTGGGTGATATGGTGTTGTTACTCTGTGGTTGATCTTGTACTTGTCCATCATGTCTCTGACAAGCCATGATGTGAACTGAGTTCCTCCGTTAGTCACTATCTCTTGTGGTATTCTGAACCTTACAAAGATCTCTTCATGGAGAAACTACACTACTTCTTGTTTGGTTTCTGACATAAGTGCTTTCGCCTCCATCCATTTCGTGACATAGTTTGTATAGATGAGGATGTAGGAGTGTTGACGAGAAGAGGGATTTATTGGTCCCACAAAATCAATGGCCCATTTGACAAAAGGTACTAACACCATCTATGGTTGTAGTGTCATTTCATATCTTTGTACGAGTCTACTGATGCGTTGGCAACTGTCCCACCTCTTCACATACTCTTTGGTGTCTCTAAAAAGTGTGGGCCAATAGTACCCATGATGGATTGCCTTGTACCCAATCCTTTTATATGAAAAATTCCCCCACATGGTCCATCATGACATGATTTTAGTATTTAATGGACTTTGTCCACTCGTACACATCTTGTCATAATCAAATCGGGCCCAATGTAGAAGAGGTAGTCATCAATCCATGAAAATATTTCACTTTTCTTGACTATACTTTGTCATTCTTTAGGGGTTAGATGATGCAGGAGTTTGTTTGTAGCCGAAAAGTTAGCAATGTTTGCAAAACAAGGTGAGTTAGTAGACATTGCAAAGAGGTGTTCATCTGGAAAACAATCTTCTATTGGAGGTTCATTCTCATTAGATGTTATTCTAGAAAGGAAGTCAACAACTACATTATCTTTTCCTGGTTGATCTAGAATGGTAATATCAAATTATTGGAATAAAAGAAACCATCTAATGACCCTGCCATTAGTGATTGGTTTGTTCATGAAATGTTTGATAACAACATGATCAATGTGTAAGATTACATGATATCCAGTAATATAGTGTCTAAACTTGTTCATTGCATGAATAACAACAATAAACTTTTTTTCGATTACCATATAGTTCAATTATGCAGGTGAGAGATTCTTACTGACATAGTAAATTACATATGGGTCCTTTCCTTTGAGTTGTACGAGAATGGTTACAACAATGATGTCTGATGCATTTGCGGAAATGTGGAACAAGAGGGTCCAATTGGGACCTCTTAATATATGAGCGATTAATTAATGCCTCATCAAATTTGTCCCGATATGTTATGAAATTATCCATATATATTTCAACACAATCGTGAACTAGATAAGAGAATATACCTATAATAGCTCGCTGAAAGGTGGCAGGAGCGTTGCATAACCCAAATGCTAGAACACGGTAGGTGAATGTCCCCCAAGGACAAGTGAACGTTCTTTTCTCCTAGTCTTCAGGTGCGACTTGGATATGGTTGTACCCACTGAATCCGTCGAGGAAAGAAAAATACTTCTTTCTTGCTAACATGCCCAGGACCTGATCGATAAATGGTAAGGGGAAGTGATATTTATGTGTTGCTTTATTTAGTTCTCTATAATTACAAAAATTCTCCATTTACAATTTTTCTTTGGTACCATGACAAGAGGGGAGACCCACTGGCTATCAAAAATGGGATAGATGAAGTTAGTTGTAAGTAGTTTCTATAGCTCTTCTTTGACTATGTCTTTCATTGTCAGGTTAATCCAATGTTGGGGTTGACGAATGGGTCTGTTCCTTAATATATATATATATATGATGTGTACACAAGTCAAGATGGATTCCCTTCACATCAGAGTAATCCCAGACGAAAGCATCACTGTGTTTTCACAACACTTGAACCAATCGCTCCTTTTGTTGTTTGGTTAGTCCTTGGTTGATTTTCAAGGTTTTCCTTGGGATGATTTCTATGGTTTCTATAAGGGATCCTTGATGTTTTTGTGGTGTGGTTTCATGTTCCATGGGTGAAATTCTTGTTGAGGCTAAAGAAACCCATATTTCTGGTTTCATAACATGCTCAAGAATATGTATGTTTCATGAGGAAGAGGAAGAGGCTATAAAATAATTGATTTCATCGTCCTCTGTTTTATCTCTTATAGCTAGGTATTGATCTATGGACATGACTTGATGGGATTCCCCTTCTTCATCACTCTCTTCTCCATCAACCCAAAGTGGTGTTTCTAATTCTATGTTGGGTTTAGAGGGAGGGTAGAGGTTTAATTGTTTGGTGGATGTCCTGTGGGAAATGGTTATGTTGCATGAACAACAACTGATGTAGGCATCGCTAATGGCCAACCATGGTCATCCCAGGATTAGAGGATACCCACCCAGAGAGGTTTTGGGTTGTAGGACCATGAAGTCACTGGTATATTTCCATGAATCCATAGATATCACTACATCTTATAGAATTCCCTCTAGTTTAATGGTTGATCCATTAGCGAGTTGAAGGACAATGGGAGTTCTCGTAAGGCCTGCAAGACCTAAGGCTTGCATGGTATCATGTTTCATAAAGTTGATGGTGGCCCCAAGGTCGACTAATGTGTTACTAATAATCCGATCAGACTGCCAGGGTCATAGTATTTAGCTGCGAGAAATCCCCCCATAATTAGGTCTGATAATTTTCCCATAACATGAACAGTTTGGGGATCCTTTAGTTTCCTACTGGGCTTCCTCAAACAAATTTCTTGTACCACTTTTGAATAAATAGGTACGTACTTGATTGCTTGGAATAGTGGTATTTTGACACACATTTTTGAGTTCTCCTAAGAAACCAAACTCAGGTTGTGTAAAAGGTTTTTCTTGGTTTAGCCTTTTAGGATAGGGTGGGTCTTGAAGTTTGGGGTGGGAATTTTGAGATTTTGAAGGTTCCTGAGATTGTTTTTGCTCCGATTCTTCATTTGGGACCTCCTCATTCAAATATTTGATGCTAATGTGAGGTTGTTCCTTGGTTAGAGTCTTCCCGGATCTAAGGTGAATATCGTTACAATCTAGGGAAGAGATGGAGTTAGTAGGGTAGGTTGCAAGTCCAACATCTTGTGTTGGTTGACCTGGCCTTCCATTATTTGGGTTAGGTATGGGTTGTGAGGGTAGTTGTGGTTGAGGAGGGGCAGATGTGGATGCATGCATTTGGGGAGGAGGAAGGAATTGCATGGGTGGTTGTGTCAAAGGTTGTTGAGGTCCTCCCATGGTGGGATTTCTCCATCCTTGTTTCCATAACTGGTTAGGAGGGAGAGGGGCTATCCATTGTTGTGTTGCAATAACCCACGATTGAGAAGCATATGGTATTGAAGGGTTAGTCCAATATGAATTGAAATATTGATATTTATCTTGGATCATACCTTGAAGTTTGGGCTACCAAGGTCGCTTCTGAGAGACACATCATAACTGTTTTGGTTCTTCAATTTTCTAGAAAATGGATTTTAATCCTGGGTAAGGATGGAAAATTATGAGTAGCATGATCCTCGCTGCATATTCTTCAAACCTCGATATGATCCAATGAACGTTCCCTCCCTGGGTGCTTTGTTCTACATCTCGAACAAAAGATAGCCAATGCTTTTTCTGTTTCTTCCCTCTTCTTCTTCATTTGCAGTGTATCCAATTGGGAGCTCAAGGAAATAAGTATGTCAGTCTTGAAGTCTTATAACATGTTCTCGATTTATGGTCTCGTGACTCCACTTCCAATAGTTTTTCTTGTTCTTGCTAGTATATCTCTTGGCCCTTTTCCCATTTTTGATGTGCCTTTGGAATACTTATGGAAAAGTTCCAAGATAATATCATATTCTAACTGGGAAACATCTCCTCTGCCCATCAAGTTGAGGAGTTGTAGAAAATCATCTCAAATTCTTCTTAGGAATGAGACACATTGTGTCTTAGGAGCCAAGTCTCCTTACTTTTCCCTCTGTAGGTTATAGGTGAACCATTAAACGTAATTTTCTAGACTCTCATCTTCATGCTGCATCATCTTGAAGACTTCCTCTCTTCTTTCTTTGTCCTTGCAATAGTCTTGGTACTTGTCTAGAAACTTCTTCATCGTTTGATCCCATGAGCGAATGCTATCCTTTTCGAAACCCATAAACCATCGTAGTGAAGCGCTCTTGAGTGTGGTGGGAAAAAGATTCAGTTTCTGGGCATCTATCACATAGTCATAGCTTCTGCAAAGTACATCAAACTCAAAGAGGAAGGTATCAAGGTATTCTTTAGATAACCCATGAAAGTTTGGTAAGGATGAATGATTGATGTTCTTCATATTGGTCTCCTCATCCATTTCTTTAATTGGAAATCCGAAAGTTGTGGGTTCCTCCTCGACAATCTCATGTGCCATTTCTTTTCGAGGGATATTCTTTGTTTCTAAAGGTGCCTCAAGAAAAAGGAATTCTCTGAAGTGATATTGCTTATTGATCTTCTCCTGTGAAAGTTGAACCTATGTGTGTAGAGACCCTTGTATAGTATTTGATTCCTAAAGAGATTCTTCGAGATTCTTCTTGGCAAGAGAACTTGCCATAGGGGATACATAATTTGGTTGATTGAGCTCCTTTCCCTCTTGTGATTGACCTACATTATTAGCTTTTTGGGGTTTTTTGGAAGAGCTAATAAATCTACCTTGCCGATCTCTAGATTTGGGCATAGAAAAGATTAGAAAAACATCCTACAAATTGTTGAAAATAAATCATAACATTTAATCTACTGTAATGAAGGAAATACACACATCTAAACAACAACTACCTTCTTTTGATAGTTCCCCAACAACGACGCCAAAAATGACAAACTTTTCAATTATTTTCTAATTAATTAGCGAGCAACCAAAAAGTGTACATTTAATTATCAATCCGAGGTCGTATATTACTTACGAACTATCGTGCACTGTATATGAAATTTATAGTGTTGTTTTGCTAGGGGGTTGTAGTACTTTGAATCTCACAAATCAAGGATTCAATATACTTAACGAAGTCACCAAGCTAAACTATTTCCTAAGTTGCACATAAGTAAATTATGCACTTGCAAGAAATGAAATCACACTTGTAGGAAATGAAATCACACTCGAGGAAATTAAAATCACACTTGTAGGAATTGAAATCACACTTTGCGAAAATTGAAATCACACTCGCAGGAATTGAAATCACACTCGCATAAATTGAAATCACTCTTGCAGGAATTGAAATCACACTTTCAAAAATTGAAATCACTCTTGCAGGAATTGAAATCACACTTTCGAAAGTTGAAATCACTCTTACAGGAATTGAAATCACAGTTGCGATAATTGAAATCTATACTATGATCCACTGGTGACTTGCTCAAGCACAATGAAGATATTGTTTTGTTGGGACAATTAAATGTTCACTCCTCCAATGCCAATCTCAAACTGCTGAAGACTAATGCTATAAAAAATTAGGAAGTAGACAAAATAAAGTGCAGTTGCAAGCGTAGTTACAACAACGAAGATGTAGAACAAAAAAAGGAATCGCAATGATGTGAGTTGTAACAACGTAGACTGCAACAATAAATCTATAGCGCCAGAATAACATGGAGGATAATGTCAACACTTATGAGTTGAAACACATCTGCGATTATGAATTCATGAAAATAGAACCAATGCATAATTGCAGCTTAAGAGTGTTAATTCTTAACAACAAGAAATTAAATATCAACTACACACAAATTGAAGTGACTGTTTTACCAGATTTTAGAATTGCAGTAGATTGAAAAGTAAAGCAACTATGAAATTAAATGAACAAGACTAAAAGGTTAAATTCTACACTAATGTATAGGCAATTCCTGACTAAGGAGGGGGCCCTACCCCCTTAGGGAAGGCACTAAGCTATGAAATCAGAACCACACAATCACCAACACATCAATACATGAATGAAAGCAGGAACATAAATTATATTGCAGAAATTTGAAAGTATAATAACAACCAAATGCTTATCGCTAGAATAATTTCCTCTCTCTTAGCTATGGGGAAGCTGATGTTTTTATTCAATATGACTGATGTCTAAAATTATACAAAGTGACAGATGGAAAACCATGAGAATCCGACTGTTCATTCAGTTACATTCGTTCTGTCAAAATTTAGTGAGAATCAAGCATGTGCTGACTCAATAGGTAAACCAAGTTCTCCTTTTAGTCACCTACTTGCCTCTTGTCGCTTTCCTCTATGAAGACAATTTCCCAATTTCCAGCTGTAGTGTTCACTGCTTTGCTGATGGGTTTTGTACTCGAAATCATAACAATGGTAGACTCGAAGTTGTGGAAATGGAGAGTATTCTTGGAGTTTCATCTGTTGTCCTAAGTCATAACAATAAAGAGCGTGCTCGAGGTTGCAACAGAAACAAGTGCACTTGGAGTTGTAGTAGTTGGTTTGTGCATGGTTACCTGGAGTTGCAACACGAAGAGTGCACTTGGAGTTTCAGCTCAAAGAGTGCACTTGGATTTGCAACAGATAGATATTTCCGCCACCATGGGGAGTTGTAGCTGATGTATTACTCCTGTGTAGCAGTATTAGCACATGAAAGTAGCAAGTTCCTTTAAGAATTATGCAAGAATAATGTAATAATGGCATATGGAACAGATTTGTACCTTGATTATAAATGTGGCAAAACTAGATAAGGAGAGTATAAAAAGGAAGTGATCGATGGAAAATGGTAAGCAAAAAGGTACTAGACGGGTGTTGAAAGTATGCCAATTTAGGCACCCATCACCGAGACTTACCACTAAAATGGCCCTGCAAGCTGATTCCTCCAATTTTTCAACCCAAAAAGTACTAAGATAGATGAAAAATTATATGATGATCCATTATGGATCATACCTCTCCATTTAGGGAGGATTTTAGTCCCCAAAATATTTACCAAATGAAGTGAGGAAATTTTTCCTGTACCTTCTCCTTGGAGTACTATTCTGATTTGCCTGGAAGTTGTCCTTCAACCCAATTTTCCAAAGGTCGAGCTGCGCTTGTCTTGTATTTCTAGACCTCCTCTGCAAAACCATGTATTCTTCCAACTATGAGTGAGCATTTGGTTCTAAGTCCTCTATGGTAGGTAGGACCTGCTCCACTTCCTGATCCAACATGGAAGGCTCATAGAGTTTCAAATTCTCCACATTCATTACTAAGTAAATGCACATGTATGGGGGTAGACTAACTCTTTAGGAGTTATCTCCCACCTTCTCGAATACCTCAAAAGGGTCATACCGCAGAGCCTTGTTCTTCTTACCAAGACCATGTAGTCTTTCCTTGTTCAATTGTAACCAAACTATATGTCCAACTTTGAATGATTTTACTGTTCAATGTTGATCATATCATGCCTTGTACCTTTCCCATGACTTCTTTAACATCTCTTGTGCCTGCAAATGGATCTACTTAATCTTTTCAACAAATTTATCTACTTTCAATGCTTCTCCTATGATGTGTTCCCTCACTCCTCCTTGATTTCCATAAACAACATCCAAGGGTGAAGGTGGAAAATATCCAAAGTAAGTTTCAAAAGGGGACTTACTGGTAGAAGTATGGATTGCTCTATTATAAAAGTGTTGAATGTAGATTAGATTTTCATCCTAGGTATTTTTATGCTTTTGATTGTAGCCCCTCAAAAGATTTACCAATGTTTTATTGACTACTTATGTCTTCTCATATATTTATGGATGGAATGTTGTAGATCTCTTCAACTTTGTGCCCATCATCTCCCAAAATGTAGTCCAAAAGGCACTGAGAAATCTAGTATCCTTGTCTGAGATTATGCTCCTTGGTATCCCAAAGTTCACCCAGACTAGTTCAAAGAACACGTTTGATGCTTCTTGTCCTTTGATGGTATTTTTACAAGGCATAAGAATGCACATCTTACTGAACCTATCAACTACCACAAAAAAATAGTCATGTCCCTTCCTGGTTGTTGAAAAACCACCCACAAAATCCATGGAAATTCTTTCCCAAAGTCAAGTGGGTACATGTAAGGGATGTTATAGAAATTCCCTCCTATTACTGGGATTGGTGGTACAACAAAGCATGCATCCTGTAATATACCGAGCTACATTTGCTTGCATTATGGACCAATACACATACCTTTGCAAGTTATAAATCGTTTTACCAACACAAAAATGTCATGCAACCTTGGAGGTGTGAGCCTCTCTGATAAGTTGCAATCTTTCACCTTTAGGAACACATATCTTGCATAGCTTGTAGAGTAATCCATCCTGGAGATGATAGTCAACCTTCCCGTCACTTTCTTCTACATGAATTTGGCCTTGTAGCTACTGAAACACCTCCTTGAATTTCTCATATTCCGTGTATGCATCTTTGTATGCATTATAGGTAAAAGGCTCCATGTGCATAGGAGTTCACAAATATGTAATCTTGGATGTGGGTAGCCTTGAACGAATTTTTTCCAACTTATTAGTGTTTCCCTTCTTATACTTAATCACTAGATGAAATTGTTGCAAAATCCCCATCCACTTGAAATGTCTAGTTTGTTGAAGCTTACTTTGGGCCTGCAAATACTGCAATGGTTGGTGATTTATGTGGATAATGGTTTCCTTGCTCATACGATAATGCTTCAACATCTTAACAACTTGAACCAGAGAATAGAGTTCCTTATCATAGGTAGGGTAGTTTAAGACTCCCCTACGAAACATTTTAGAATGACAACATACCAATTTACCTTCGTGCATCAAAATTCTCCCATAACATATCCACTTGCATCTGTCTCCACTTCAAAAGGCTTCTGCAAGCTAGGCAATGTGAGAACTGGTGCTTGACTGATCTTTCATTTTAGGTCGACGAAATATTTTTGTTGATTCTTTCCCCATTGGAAACTCTTACCGCTGGTTGTTATGGCGCAGAGTGGTGTAGCTACAACTAAAAAAGATATTATAAACTTCCATAGGTACTATGCTGCCCAACAAATATTCTAACTTTAGTGACATTTGTAGGAACTGAACATTTTATGATGGCCTCCATCTTTTTGGGATGTATCTTGAATTCCCTTGCACTAATCACATACCCCAAATACAACAATAACTACTGATTGGACTCATATTTATTTAGGTTAGCCAACAATTGGTGCTTTTTTAGAGTCTCTAACATTTGCATGGGATTTGAGATGTGCTCCTCCCAGGTAGAGATATAAACCAATATATCATCCAAATACACTATAACAGATAAATCTAATTATGGGTGCAATACATCATTCATCAATCTCATAAATGTAGCTGGTGCATTAAGTAAACCAAATGACACGACCAACCATTCATACAAACCTTGCCTTGTCTCGAAGGCGGTCCTCCAAGTGTCTTCTTCTTTGAAACATACCTAGCGGTATATCGATTTCCAACTTGGTGAAGTACTTGTCATGCTACAACTGGTCTAAAAAATCATCGATCCTGGGCAGGGGGTACGAGTTCTTGAGTGTAATCTTGTTTAAATATATGTAGTCGATACACATATCCCAAGTCCCATCTTGCTTGGGTACTATGATAATAGGTGACCCAAAAGGTGAGGTGCTTAGTTGAATTACTCCCTGGTCTAGTAGCTGTTGCAAATATTTCTTCACTTCATTTGCTTCCAAATAGATGGTTTATAGAACCCAATATTTGGTAAAGGGGAGTCATGTAGCAACTGTATCTCATGCTCCACTTCCCTCTTAGGTGGTATCCCTTTAGGATCCTGGAACACTCCTTTGTATGCCTACAATAACTCCTCCAATCATTGTTTCTTTTGTTTAGTACATCCCTCCAAGGATGCCTTTACTCTTATTGATTCATCACATGACTGATTCTCTTTTAAGAAAAGGAAAAAAACATACTTCTTACTGGAAATAATCCACTTTTTACTTGGTTGGCACTTACTAGTGAGATATTTGATTTACCTTTATGTGCATTGATGATGTAGGCTTTCTCACCCTTGATCATGTGGTATCGGTTTTCTCTTTGCATGAAGATTGCACCCCTCATATACATGTAGGGGCTTCCAAACATTACACCACACACATCAAGGGTTACTACATCTAACTCCACTTCACCAATAAAATCTACAATTATATAAAATTTAATCTTACATTGTTTCATGACTTTGATTTTTGTATCCTTGTTCACCCACCCCAATGGGTATGGGCTTTGATGATCATGAACCTCCAACCCAAGATTTTTGAATAGATCGATTCCTATGAGATTATCTTGAAAATAGAAATTGAATAGAGTGTCTACCTTGGTCTTCGTGACCTGGATCTTGATATGGAAGAGTTTTATCATCTCCTTCTCTTCCTTATGATGAAGGCTACTCAGATTCACCTCTTTCTACACTGAAGTGTAGGAAATCTTCTCATCCACATCTGATTTGCTATCTACTTGATTTCTTGAATCCATGGCTAGAAGGTTCTTTTTCTTGGCATCCTTCTTACAATTCTTAGGGTTCATCTCTAGATGTAGTTTCCAACACTTTTCTTTAGCGAGACCATCGATATTGCAATGGTTATAATGGTTACTTGGATCCTTGCATTGATGTCCAATGGTTGTTGTATTCTCGTATTTGCCTTTACACTTCTTCTTTCCCTCCTTGGAAGTGTCTTGGTGCTCTTTATGTTTGGAACTGATTGGTTGTCCTTTTTGTGGCCTATATTTTCTAGATATTGTGCTTGCACACATGCCTCATCAACTATCCTGGACTTGAAGAGCATCAATTACTTTCACAAATGACTATGTACACCCCCCCAATACTTAAGGAGTACATATGGATTCTTGGGAGAGATACCTATCATGATAGCCATCTTCTTGAATTCGATGGTGTATTCTTGCACATTCTACCCTGCCTTTGCCTGAAGTAATGCCAATGGATCCATTGGTCCTCTACATACCCAACATGGTATAATTGGGAATTAATGAGGGCTTTGAAATCCTCCCACTTAGTTGTTGGCGGATCTCCCTTCCATTTTAAATAAATATTTTGAAGGGGTAATGGAAATAGAACTTGGCTACTCTTTCTCGGGCTCTTTCCTTGATTCCTTTTCTGGGTCTTCATTATCTCCCAGTTTCCCCTTTGATCCATTCTCTGAGTTAGAGCCTCCATCCTTTATGAATGACATGAGCTTGTTTGCTAGAGATTCCAAAACGAGGGTCATATTATGAGAGATATCAATGACTTGTTGTTTCATCCTCACAAGTCTCTCTTCTGCTAGATCTTGAGGGTTGTTGTGAACAGACTCATCCACCATGGCTAGGGTTTTGCAACTTTCTTCTTAAGCCAATTTCTAGATCCTACAACTTTCCACGAATATCCCAAAGAAAAATGCTCTGATACCAATATGATTTTTAAATTGTCATGGATATTCCATTGGATCAATTCATCACAATAGGTCTTACACTATTATGAAATCTTAGATTATGCAATTTATTTCCTTAGGTACTAGATTGATTATTACTAGCTTATTACTCAAATTTATGAAAATAAATGAATAGGAAAATGAAAGAAATGAGCGAAATAAAAAACCATCCACACAAAAATTAACACAAGATATATCTTGGGAAACCCAATACGGAAGAAAACATAGCTATAAAGTGAGGCCTATGTGCTACTCTCTTTTCTTCATTTATGGAAATGAAAATACAAAGAAAGAGGCACTTAATGTGGAGTTTCCTTTGACACTGAGGCCTATATGGCTGATACAGAATATTTTCCTCCTATATTATGCTCTTAAAATACCACTCTGAGGTGCTTTTCTCAACTATGGAATAAGTACAATACAAAGGAATGGAACCCCTTTCTCCTCCTAGCGGTCCAGTATTTAACATAGCCCAATAGCCATATAGGGTTAGGGTTTTGACTTCCTCAACCCTCAATTAGTGATTAGGTTTGGACCTTCTAGAATCTTATTGAAAATCCACATGTGTCTATCTCCACAGGTGTGAGTAGGGGTGAATGACGTGGCATCCGCTCAAACCATGGTGGTCAACAAGGTGGGTCAACTTGCGGGAGGCATAACTTTCACATACGAGCTTTGATTGAGGCATTACTTATGATGTTGGGAAGGTCTCGGAGTGTAGAACACTAATTAGGGTATGCACACAAGTCCCAAACACTATAACCCCCAAAAATTCCATTTAATGCCTCAAAATGGATCTAGAAGGTTCTAGACCCCAATTTTCCAAAATGGGACTTGCCAATAAAATGGCCGTGCAAGTTGATTCCTCCAATTTTTCCACCCATAAAGTACTAAGATATATGAAAAATTATATGATGATCCATTTCGGATCAATAGGCATGCATAATGACATGTACCTCATATTGTCTTATGCACCTTCTAAGAATCTAATCTGGTCCAAGTTTGAACATATAACCCTTTATCCATGTATAGGTGTCACTTTTATTGACAATTTTGCAACACTCTCTGTAAGAGAAGTATTTATGAAATATCCTTGTAGCTAAGTTCTTTTCTATGTCAACAAACTAGGGAGTCTCTATAGAGGTTGCAATGAGATTCTCATCTAGAAAGTTGTCATCCACAACTTCATTATCTGTAGTACTTGTTAATCTTGATATGAAATCCACAATAACATTATTCTTACCTAGTTTGTTAAGGATTGTTAGATCAAATTCTTGCAATAGTGAGAGACATATAATTATCTTGCCATTGATATCAATTTTTTTCATTAAATATCTATTGGAAGCATGGTTTGTATGGAAAAAGACTAGGTATGTAGTGATATAATGTTTATAAATTTTTATGGCATAAACAAATGCAAGAAATCATTTCTTAGTGACGATGTAGTTTAGTTCATCTCTAGATAAGTTCTTGCTGATAAAATAAATTGCAAATGGATTCTTGACTTCTTGTTGGCCTAAAACTACCCTAATTCCTTATTAGATGCATCTATGTGTATGGGAATTGCAATATTCCACTTAGAACCTTGCAATACAAGGGCTTAGATAAGTTTTTTTGGATGTTGTCAAAGGCTATTTCGAAATCTTCTATTCAATAGAAATGTATGACTTTGGAGAGTAGAGTGAACAAGGGGGAGGCCAATTTGCTAAAATATTTGATGAACCTTCAATAGTAACCTACATGGCCTAGAAAAATCCTCACTTTTTTGTTTTTGTTTTTGAGGCCTAGGCATGTATTAAATTATGTTCACCTTAGCTTGATCTACTTCAATCCTCCTAGAAGATACATGGTGACCTAAGACAATTCCTTCACTCATGTGCATGCTTTATTTTTGCTACTTAGTGACTAATTCATCTCCTTACACCTTTTCAACACATTCTCTAGATTGGTTAAGGATTTTTGAAGTTAATTCTCCATGTATATTTTTATAGTGTCATGTACCAAATCTGAGAATATGTTAAGATAACTCATTGGAAGGTTGCAGGAGCATTACATAGACCAAAGGGAAGGACCTTGTAGGTAAATGTGCCCCAAGGAAAGTAAATGTGGTTTTGTCTTGGTCCTTAGGGATGATTTGTATATGGTTATACCAATTAAATCCTTGTAAAAATGAAAATTACTTTTTACCTGCTAAGGCATCTTGTACTTGATTGATGAAAGGTATCGAAAAGTGGTCCTTTATTGTGTCCTTGTTGAGTTCTTGGTAATCTACATACACCCTCCATTTTCCATTCTTATTGGGCACTATAACCGGGGGTGAGACCCATTCACTATTAGATATTGGGTAGATGGATCCTACATCTAGGAGTTTTTGCAACTCCCCCTTGAGTATGTATTTTAGGGTAGGGTTCATTCTCCTTTGAGGTTTCCTGATGGGTGAAGATTCATCCTTGATATGGATGTGGTGCATATAAATTCCTGGATGAATTCCCTTCATGTCCTTGTAAATTCCATGCAAATACTGATGTATATTTTCTGAGGACATCTAGTAATTGTCGTTCTTAGACAATAGTCAAACTACTACTGTTTTTTAGAGTTTTGGATGGGGAGATATCCACCATTTTGATTGCAGTTTGGTCAATATCAAC
Organism: Picea engelmannii; assembly: GCA_009831015.1. NCBI lineage: Eukaryota > Viridiplantae > Streptophyta > Pinopsida > Pinales > Pinaceae > Picea > Picea engelmannii. Next base: position 60,403 of record ML806431.1, read on the forward strand.
AATGAGTATATCTTGCCAAGAGATCTCTTTCAAATCAACATAATTTTCATACTATCATTCTTCTTTTTGGCTAGTGTATTCTTTAGTTCTTATAGAGCTTGGATACATATTTTACATGTAGTTAGAGATGAAAGTTTCTTAATCTATATTATTTATGGCTAATGTTGTTTCAATGGTAAGGAGAGGGTAAATTGTAGCTTGAAATGTATCTTCTCCTTCCTCTTATTCTACCCAAATATGTGTTTTAGTGTCAATGAGTGGCTTGGTAGGGGGGTAGAGTATGAATTTATTTGGTGACTGATCATTTGTGATGGTCATGTTTCCTACCCTACAACTGATATATGCCTCAACTGTGGTTAGCCAAGGTCTTCCTAGGATGAGAGTGTGGCGATTGAGTTTGGATATTACTATGAACTATGTTGGGTACTCCCATGAATTAATAGAGACCATCACATCCTCTAAGACTCCCTCAAGATTTACAATTGATCTATCTTCTAGCTAGAGTATAGTAGGTGTGCATTTCAATAGTTCCCTTAGCTCAAGTCTAAGCATGGTGTCCTTTGTCATTACATTGATAGTTTCTCCTAGGTCTATTAGTATGTTTTGGATTAGTTTTTTGTTGATGTAAACATCTATAACCGAGCTACTTGGATCTAAGTATTCAGGAATAAAGACTTTTCCTAACATAAGATATGAAAGTTCATGTATCACATTAACTGTAGGAGAGTATTTCCTTTTTCTTCCTTGTCTTTTAATGCATTCTTCTATGATGAATTTGTTGTAGAAAAGAACATATTTAATATCCCGGAGGAGAGGGATTTTGACACACAAGTTCTTAAGTTCACCTAAGAGGTCATTTTTTGAGCTTGTGTACGTTTTCTTAACTTTTAGCCTTTCAAGAAAAGTAGGTGTTGGTTGAAGGATAGGTTGTTTCTCTTTGGTGGAGTTTCCTTCTCCTAAAATCCTTTATCTTCAATGGGATTTCTAATGAGAGGAGGGGATATTGGTACCTTCCTTGACCTCAGATTGATCTCTTGAATATCCATAAAGTAAGTTTGTTAGGTGGTCATCTCATTATTGTGCACTTGTTGGACCTGCCTATTATTTGGATTGGGTTCTAGTTGGGTAGGCAACTGAGGTTGTTTTGGGATTTGTTGGTTATTATTTATTGGAGCAATGATCCGTTGAGGTGGAGGTGGGAGAAATGCTTTTTGTAGATGGTTTTGAGGTCTCCACCCCTGTGGAGGATCATACCATTATTGGTTTTGCATTTGAGGTTGAGATGGAAATGATTGAACATGATATTGGAATGGTTGATGATGGTTTTGGTACTGCCATTGATTTTTCATTGGCCATCTAGGTTGATTGGGAGGATACCATGGTTGAGCATGCATTTGTGCATTATATCTAACAAAATAATTAAGGATGGGAATAAGAAGTACTCACAGGGATTTCACCTTGTTGACCAATATCTTATCACGTTCATTCATAAAGGGGTTTTTTAAATTGTTAAAAATAGATTCAATATATTGTAGGTATTGGGGGGCTATGTGGGGTCTCAAGGGGTTTATAGGTATTAGGGTGTATAAAAAGGGGTATCTAGTAAAAATAAGGGGTTTATTTGATTGGAAAGATGTATTGGGAGGGGGGTTCAAAAACCAATTTTGGGAGACATTTATCAATATCTAGTGAAATTAGGAGTATTCTTTAATATCCCATGAATGAAGGCACTATGTCACAGGTTCACTGAGTGAAGACCCTGTGGGCGTACTTAGTTGAAATGGTCGAGCTATTCCTTTCCTCCTATGGTTGGTCAAACACAGTTTCTCTATATTCTCCTCAACTCCTTAGTAAACAACCTTGATACATTGCAAGGAAGGAAATTTGTTAGTTTGTTGTTTCTCTTCACAAATTCCGCAGATTTCCATATTATTGAGTGGATATTCATTCCTAGCATGTTTTTTTGTACATTTAGGACAAAAAACACTAAATATTTTTCAATCTCTTCCTACTTCCTATTTATATACATTGTATCCATTTATCTACAAGTTTCCTACTTCATTATTAAGTTGTTGCAAAATTAGATGATTGTGGGGCAATACTCCTACCACCCCTGCTTTTCTTTCTTATAGTCCTGGAGTAGTTCTTGAATACTTGCTTGATGTCTTCATACTACAATTGGAAGATGTCTCCATTTGTAAGGAGGTTCAAAGTATCCATTAGTTCCTCTCTTACTCCTCTAAACAACACAAGTTTGAGGGAGTTTTCACCCAATGTGAAACTATGAATCCTCTTGGAACTGAGTTGGAATCTCTCTCCATAGTCTTCCAAGGATTCATTTCCTTCTTGTATCATTCTAAAGATCTCATTTCTAGTATCCATGGCCTTACCATAGTCCCTATATTTGTCAATGAAGGTTTGCTTCATTTGCTCCCAACTTTTGATATTGTTCCCTTCTAAGCTCATAAACCATCTTAAGGTTGATTCCTTCAATTTAGAGGGAAAAATATTGAGCTTTTCAACATCTATTGCATAGGCACATGTTTTGAAAACAACCTAAAATTAAAAAAAGGAAAGTATCATGATCCTCTTTAGTAAGGCCATGAAAATGAGGGAGAGCAGCATAATTAATATTCTTCACCCTTGTTTCTTCATCAATTTCCCGAATGGGGAACTCAAAGATATCAAGTTGATGTTCTCCTTCTTCAGCCGTGGTACGATGAGAAGAAGATTCTTCACTATCTCCAATGTCTTTATCAACAAAGGGATTCACAAAATTCCTTGCTCCTTCTTGAGGTAACTCAATAACTTCTTTAATGATTTGTTGGATGTCTGCTTCACAGTCCTCTTGTTTTCCTTGTTCACTTGTACTTGTTTTAGTCACACTTTAAATATGTATTCTTGATAAAAATCTACCGTATATATATCTATAGGTCAATGCATACAATCTAATGAGTGTTTTTTTTCTTTATTTTTTCAAAACATTATATTGAATTAAGTGTATTTTTTAGCACCTCCCCAACAAGAATGCCAAAAAAAGTGACGGGCCAAAGAATTACAACAAGATTGTTAAACTCCTCAGCTTAACTTCAATTTATCAATCCAGGAATGTGCTTCTTTATGAGGTACTATGCATTTTATGTGCAAGTACAAGAGTGCAATCTGACTTACAAATTAATGAAGTAAATGCAATCTAATGCCTGCTTGAATGCTCCGTTGGATTCCTTCCTTGATTAGTTACTTTATAACCTTCACTCCCTCTTATGTGAGAAGAAAGGGAGATTACAGGGTTACTGGCTCGCTACTATAGGACTAAATCAACAAGGAGTTTGATAATTAGTGAGGTGATGTGTCTTAGGTTCAACAACCTCTTCATCATCAAACACCACAGGCTAACTGCATGAACCTATTCAAGTGCCACCTTTCTAACTTATATAGGAAAGTAGATAATGAAATGATGTTGGAATTTGTACTAGAGATAATGATGTTAACAATAGGTGCATAATTCAATTCAGAAGTAAATAAGATGCTCAATATTAGCCTTATCTTCCATCTCTTCATCCACTTAGGTTGGTGACCTACACTCCTTAATCCCAAGTCAAGTAATAGGGGATGGAGGTGATTGTCGTTGTTCTCTGTGATGAATTAGATAGTGTAAATAAGATCATTCAACCATTTAACATTGTTTAAACAATGATTACTTTCATATTCAAATGATATAAATCAAGATGTAAAATACCATAACCATAGAGTTGTAAATGTTGTAAGCAAGAAGTGAAATTATAGAATTGAAATGACAAGAAAGAAATTTCAAAAATAAATAAATAGTGTTGAAGTAAATTGCATGACATAGCTGCAAGAAACTGTAATCTAGTGCAAAATTAAGAATGCTACAAAAAAAAGGGTTCCTTGCATTCCCTTGAGTGTGCCCTACTCAAGGTTACTAGGTGAACCCTTAATGAAACCATCAAATGCTCAAATCTAGAAAAATAGTCTTCTTTATTCAAAAGCTCAAGATCATAACAACATGATGTCTCATACGATTCAAATGCACTATATAAGTTCTACACTAAGAAGAAGCTCCCTTTTTCACCTCCATCCTATTATTACTTATAATAAAAAATCCTAACTAGCCCTTCAATCAATCCTTGATTGAAGGGTGATTATCTCATTGATTCCTAGAATCAAGCATCCTTGTTTCAAGGGGCATGTTTNAAGTAAATAAGATGCTCAATATTAGCCTTATCTTCCATCTCTTCATCCACTTAGGTTGGTGACCTACACTCCTTAATCCCAAGTCAAGTAATAGGGGATGGAGGTGATTGTCGTTGTTCTCTGTGATGAATTAGATAGTGTAAATAAGATCATTCAACCATTTAACATTGTTTAAACAATGATTACTTTCATATTCAAATGATATAAATCAAGATGTAAAATACCATAACCATAGAGTTGTAAATGTTGTAAGCAAGAAGTGAAATTATAGAATTGAAATGACAAGAAAGAAATTTCAAAAATAAATAAATAGTGTTGAAGTAAATTGCATGACATAGCTGCAAGAAACTGTAATCTAGTGCAAAATTAAGAATGCTACAAAAAAAAGGGTTCCTTGCATTCCCTTGAGTGTGCCCTACTCAAGGTTACTAGGTGAACCCTTAATGAAACCATCAAATGCTCAAATCTAGAAAAATAGTCTTCTTTATTCAAAAGCTCAAGATCATAACAACATGATGTCTCATACGATTCAAATGCACTATATAAGTTCTACACTAAGAAGAAGCTCCCTTTTTCACCTCCATCCTATTATTACTTATAATAAAAAATCCTAACTAGCCCTTCAATCAATCCTTGATTGAAGGGTGATTATCTCATTGATTCCTAGAATCAAGCATCCTTGTTTCAAGGGGCATGTTTCTCCTTCCCTAACTTCGAATGCCTCTAACATAAAATTGAATGAGGATCATGGTTGATTGAGTGGTTTGGCTGTTTGACTCCCTTGGAGATCTGAGAGGGGGTATGGTCCCACTTTTCTCTCATGTGGAGCTGACTGCTCATTGATGGAGATTAGCCCACTAGGGTTCTACCTACTTGCTTCAATCATTTTCCCACAATATCAAGAAATAACAAGTTCATTAAAAAGTCATAATTAAGATTAAATCACATCACACAAACTCTGAGACTCAAGCATCCATAACCCAACATATTCTTATATTTATCATACTCTTTTAGAGTTCTATGTCGGCTTTAGTATTTTAGGGTACAAAACATGTCACATCAACTGTAAGATGGGAATTGAAATCCTACCATTTGGTGGCCCATCAACTACAACTAAAAAGGAAAGCTAGGACTCCACATTGGGTGGGGAAGAAATCCATTAGTTGGGAAGAACTATTAGCAATGAAAGCAAGGGAAATACTGAAGGAATTGTGCCAATAGTTTGGATGGACAACCATCCCAGGTGGGGAATACCAACTATATATTATTGATGACTATACATATGTTCATTTGGAACTAGCATCAATGGAAGAGTTCTTATGACGCCACCTAGATTTTGTTGACTAAAAATATCCTATAGTGGTAGAGACCCTTATTTAGATATCATATCCCCTGCTATATCCCCAACCAAGCATAATGCATAACCTATTGGATGTTATGCACACAATTGGTTCCGGGTCTAAGTTTCAGGTTTAGACTAAGCATAATGATTCCATAGTAGAGTCTTTAGGCATTGGAAGTGGTTGAGCAAACACATTCAATATTCCATAAATGGACCTTACAACCGAGGAAGTCAGAGAAGAAGATGAGGATCAAACACACGATATCATTGATCTATAGAAGATGGACTTTCTATCACTCACTAAGATCATTTCTAAATCCACTAGAGAGATGAAATGTAGGGATAAGGAAAAAGATGACTACATGAGGGACTTACAAATTCAAAACTTGTATTTCAAAGAACATGCAAAACAATGGGAACAAGAAAAAGATGCATTGAGAAAGAAACTCAAGAAATATGTGAGAGTGAAAGTCACTGGTGAAAGAAAGAAGAAGAAGCTACCATAAAGTTGAGAAAGAAAATAGATGAAAGTGTTGTTGCACTAGAGACATTGAAGCAACAAGTTGTTGACATGAGGAAGCATGAAGCTAAAGTTCACAAGGTCACGTCGAAGGCAAGGGAAAATATCTCCACATGTTTTGAGGAGGAGCTCCCACACTTACTTAAGGCATCTGAGATCACTCAATATGAAAACAATTTGGTCACAAAGATAGTAGTGACCTTGTGGATGACCGAAAAAAATAGGAAAGGGTTGTTGGAGTCTGCCAAAGATGAAAAAGCAAGGAAAGAACAAGAAATTAAGGAATAATTGGTGAAATAGGAAGCCGTCAAGGTAGAGGCTCATAAGAAAAGAAGAGTTTTGATCATTGGGCCTATAATCACTAATTATAGAGAAACTAAAACTCTTAAGGATGAAATGCTAGAGTATGTGGATAAAGTTTGAAAAGCATGGGGATATTCTAGTAGTTTTGGAGCAGATAATACAATATCAAATTGAGTAACTGCAAGCAAAGTACAAGGAAGTGTATGATAAGGCTATCAAGTAGGATGCTCTCGAGGACGAGCATAAAAGACTAAAGAACCTAGCACAAGAACTTGCAAGAAAAACCCAATCTCAATTCACGGTGACCAAAAATATGAAACAAAATGCCAAGACCGAGACGAAGATATTTATGCAAGAAGTACCCATTGTGGAAGAATTGACAGAATCATTAGTATCCTACTATGCCCATAAATCTAGGAAGCTAGCTAGAAGTGGCACACAATAGAGTTTAGTAGAACATGAATTTTCAGGGGTCAGGTGACCACAAAAGCCCGAGTACGTAGCTCCATAGAAGCTTGAGTACATGGAGGACGGAGAGTTGTCTTATACATCCTTTATGCCTAGTTCCCCTGATCCTTTGTGCATGATGTAAATACATAAACTATTTTTTATCTTTTGTATGAGTGGATTACAATTGGTAGATTTCTTAATATGTTCCAAAATATTTTGTAACTACCCAATCACCTATATAAGTGAGAATATTACTGATGTAAAAGAAGTTTTTGATAGGTTATAGATGATTGTCATTATTGTTGTTGATAATTGAGAGTCCTTTGTCATGAGTTCTGCATTGGGGTTATGTTGTATTACTCATTCTGCTAATGCAATGGAGACTTGCTTTGCCTATGTGTTTATGTTCATGCTATACCAGGCTGATCTATATGTGATTGCGATTGATATTAATGATGTTCTTTATATTCATTTAATTCAATGTGATTAAAGGACATGTAAAGGAATACAACCTCCACTAAATATTTAACACTATGCACCTTATTCATATGGAAACTATCATACGTGCCTCAAGTGAGACTACCTTCCTCTTGGAAGGTTGAATATGTTGATGCACTAGACTACATCGAGTCTATGTTGGACACCTTCTATGGACCTTGGGTCTATCAAATAACCAACATGACGTCTCTCAACTATTGCCATAAAGTGATGGATCACCTTCTGGGGACTTTCTCACCCCATCCTAGACGTGGGACCTCAGTGGGATGTCTAACACTTGCGTGGGTTCCTTAGGTCCCTGTTTCCCATTGGTCTTTAGTCCTTGGTCACAAATTTGACTAATTTTGACACCTTAGGGCACCCATTTGGGGCATTCCCTAACTTCATGGGTCTAGTTGGGGACATAAACTTCCTAGCCTAGGTCCATGATCACTTATTCCTTAAATCAGTTCCATAGCCACCCAAACTCATTTTAGAAATGATATTTATGGAGTCAACATGGGTCAAACCCCTTAAAACCTATTGATCTCTTGTAATTGACCATGCCGCAAACTTTGTTCTAGTACCATACATATCAATCCATAGTCATGTAATAGAGGGTCACTCTAGGCCTAAAAACCTACAATATCATTATAACCAAATCCACAGTATGCAACCCAAAGATGTGGTATGATGGTTCCGTACGACCCAAGAACCCTAACGAATAATCCAATGTTCTCCTACACCTTAATATCACTCCTTTGTCTATATATACCCTCTTATTCCTTTTTGTAAGTCTCTTCCACTCATCTAAGGTTGAATCTTTTATCTTGGACAAAGACCTAATTTTTCAGGTATACACTTGGGTTAATTGTAAATCTCCTTCCTCAATCCCCTAACTTCGCTTTCCCCTGTCATCTATACTACCTCTACAAGGAATCCATTGGCTAGATTGGTTCCAATCTCGTAGATTTGATTGACTCATCTTAAGGCATATTCATTGGCATAGCTCCACTCACACCTTAGGAGTTTCAACCCTAAAACCTCAAGGGAGGCTCCATCACAACTAGGGCAAGGGAGGTTCCATCGTAGCTAAAGGGAGGTATCATCCCTACTGAGGGCACTAGACACATCTATCTTTTATACTTCCAACAATAGATCTAATGTTTATTGGTTAGATTGCACATATATCTTTGTATCAGAACATGGAAAGTCCTCTCTTTTGGTAATTTGGAGCCGAGTTGACACTGTAAATTAAATATCTTGCTTTTATTGGGAAAAGGTCTAATCTACTTGTTCATTTCATTATCAACCCGAGGCTTTGTGTGCTTATGAGATGTTGTGCAATATATATGCAGGACCAAGATTGATTAAGATTGCTTATTTAATCTGATTGATTAAATACTCTTTACTGTGTAGAAAACCAGAATTTATTCTAATTAAAACTTGAAACTGTATGCTACATGAAACTAGATAACTAAATCAAATTAGTAAGCTGCAAGAAACCAATGAACTACAAAAAGTAAATGAAAAATTTGATACAAAATGATGAATTGTACAAAATTCATTACCCATCTAAGAAGAAGAATATATAATTAGAAAATCGTATGCTACATGAACTACAGAAAGTAAATGAAATATTTAGTACAAAATGATGAACTACACAAAATTCATTACCAATCTAAGAAGACAAATACAAAATGCTAAAATTGTAACAACAAACTTTTAATAGTTGCTACAGAAAATACTTTGCATACAATACTTACAAAAAGGAAGCGATTCTCACATACAGACAATTGATTTACACAGAACCAGTGTTATATCTACAAGCAATAAAACAAGAAGCATAACTAAACAATTGATTTACACAGAACCAGTGTTATATCTACAAGCAATAAAACAAGAAGCATAACTAATGAAACAACAGTACCCGAGCTAGGTGAGTGGGCCCTTCCTCCTCTGTAACAGGAGACTCAGAATTTCTACAGTCCTAACTCATTATTTGACAAACACATCAACAAAATGAAGAAATGATTTCAATTTAGCTATTTCAAACTATTAAAACAATTAATCCTCTATTGCATTTCTGTATTCTATATTATTGTTTGGGCCTATATATACATAGCTATAGTATCAAACTGTAAAGGTTCATAACTATTATGCTAATAGCTTCAAGAACGAATTTCTATTTTAAAATAGTATATTGATGTGCTGGTCTAGTCATCAAGAATAACTACGCAGATGCTGCTACAAGATTGCAACATCTACATTTACTCTCCAGTTGTATCTTTAAACTCAAAATAGAGCAATTACTCTCTAATTGCAGCATCTTCAGATCCGATTAAACTATATATAGATGCTTCCATGAACTCAACCTATTGTGTTGAATGAGCAGAGCGTGTTCAATGCCTATGCGCTGATGTGAATGCCGTGTGACATCTATGCAATCCTTGCTCATGTACAGTTAGAGGTTCATGCTGTCATCTGAAATAATACTGTAAAAATACCTTTATGGAGCTTCAAGTGATGAAATGTTAGTCCAAACATTGGTAAAAATATATGCAACGTTATGACAAATCTTCTAAGTTAATCCATAGTCTAGAAAAACCTTAAAAGAATCCCAAAAATTACCTTTATTACTCCTATTTTGGATTTCATCAGATGTATATGAAAGTAGTATAGGTCTGGAGAAAAAATGGGTGAATGAGAGGCAAAAAGGGTGGATAAGGTAAGTAAATATATGCTAAAAATATGCCAAATCATGACATCATCATCTCCCCCTTACTAAAGATGTTGCACGTCCCTTACACAACCAATCAAGCTATCTTAGGGATTCCTAAATGTAGGTCACTCCAATTGCATGTTAAATGACCAAACCAAAATTTTCGGGCTATTTTTGGTCTACATTTAGGCGTGTTTTATGGTTTTTGGTCCATTGTAATTTAATCCTAGTTAAGGGATTAGGGTTGTAATATAATTCGGGTTAAAGTATTAGGGTTTTGGATGCTGCATAATACCTATATATTGTATTGTGAACGATGAAGTTAATATAATGAAGAATATAGAGGTGTGGCTCTAAGCTTTGCTGTTTTGCAGTTAAGAGTTTCCAGGGTAAATCTCTATATATTGTGTGTGTCATTGTTGTTCTTTTATTTTTCTTAAGAATATGTCTTCATAGTACCCCAATATTTGCTCAACTTTATCCAATAAGTAACTTCTTCATATTCATTCCATTGAAATACAATCCTATACATTCTCGTAGGGCACCACAGAAGAGGAAAGTGAATCTTATCTCTATCCACCTAGTGCCATTTCTCTTTAGAGAATTCAGATAATACACTGCTCTTTCCAAAGCAATGTTGAACAGTGGATAGGCTACAGGGTCTCTGTTTTTCAGAACGGGTGGTAGAGCATTCCATCTCTCATGTGTAGCCAATAGAGTTTCAATGGAATATGTATGAACTATCTCCTCATGATT
>ML806431.1:71287-86963 GCA_009831015.1 Picea engelmannii
AGCCTCCTTTGATTGATGATCAAGGAGAACATGTTCAGATTCCTTCTATAGATGATTTCTCCCCAGAATATCTTACAGAACTGCATGAAGACACCATCCTTGACAGGAGAATGAGAACTTCAAAATGAGGAAATGTGGAATATATTCGAATTGGTCTTAAAGGCACAAATCCAAGCAAAACCAAGTGGATTGAGGTTGGAAAGGTGAGGGAACTATACCCTCATCTTCAGATAGACTGAAAATAGTCTTTTGGAGGTCCAAAAGCTTTCCAATGGGGAGGTGTGATCTAGGGGATCAATTTTTTCTCAAAATTCAAAGTGCTCGGAATCGCTTCAAATTGAACAGGTGCGTAGGCCTCGTCGTCATGAACCCAACGCAACTTGTTTGGGTTCAAATGGACGTCGGATGAGCGAGATATCGCATTCTGTTCAAATCGTCAAACAAGCAAAAACAAATGTGCTGACTGTACAGTCCGTACATTCTGTACGGATGCTGACGTGGCAAGGCCGTACGACACATGGCAGAAGCTGAGTTGGTAGGGCCGTACGACACATGGCAGGTGTTGAGTGGTAGATATGTGGACGAATCGACGTCCGACACATGGCATATTGATGGCGAATGGATTGGTGACACGTGGCCCAAACAAGGGCTGCCACGTGCCACCTAGACAATGGTTTAAAATTTGTGTAGTCGGCAGGAATCGACCCTGCGACCTCCGGGCAGGGGTAAAGCTTTGGGAAGGGCCGCCCAACCGGTGCGCCACCCATGTGGTTCTTACCACTATACCATTTTAAATTTATTTGAATTTGATTTGTTTTGATTTGGGGCGCGGTCCGGGCCGGGGCTAAGCCCCGGCCCCCGGTCACATATAAACCACCATATAACCACCTACCCACGTGTGTTTTTTCAAATGAATTCGGGCCCGGGCGCTTGGACACTTGGCGCGTTTTTATAAGTTTCAAACCTTGGCCCCTTTTGTGTGTGCGTGCGGTCGTATGGTAAGCCACATACCCAATGGCTTGGCGGTTAGGGGCTAGGCGTGCCCTAACCATCCTACAGTTCGAACAGTTTTGTGGTTGCGCCCGATGCTAGGTTTTAGCACAAATATGAGCGTAGAGGCTAGGTTGAGGACGCAAAGGTGCATTTTGACGATCCAAAGACAACAAGTTTGAAGGGGAACTTCCAGGAAGCCTATCTTCTTCAATTTTTGGCCAAATCAGGTGCCGAAAAAGCCTAGCTAGGAGTTTTTGGACGTTCTGAAGCCATTGGAGCCATCTATTTGGCATTTTGATCATTTTAAAGAACATATTTTAGCACTTTGAGAAAATAATACAAAATATCCATTGGAAGCTGGACCAGGAGATGTAGCCCAAGAGAGGGGTGAAGTCCTTTATCATTTGCTATGTTATGTGTTTTCTGTTCACTGTTATTTGCTGCTGATTATATGCATCTTGAATGTGTAATTTCTATAAAAGTTGTGTTTGCAAATTGATCCTTTTGCATAAGAACACTTGAATTAAAACTTGCAAATATTTTCAAGAATACAAGCCTTTATTATTTTTAGATCAGCAGCTAGTCCTTGCCTTGAACAATATGAGAAAAAATCCTTAGTAATTATGAAGGCCAAGTATATGTTAGATGATGCAAAGTCTGCACTTCCACCCAAGAGTCTAGAAAGAACCTTTGCAAGTGCATTCAAACATTGTTCAGATAAATTTCGAGTAGCATCAACATGGATTTCTGGAGTATATGCTGATAGATCCTTATCCCACCCTTCATGAAATTTATCATTAATTAGTGCCTTGAACTCCGTAGCCTCCTCAGGGTAAGTTTAAATGACCACTATGCTTCAAAATTTTCACCTCTTGCAGTGTGCCTACTCCAATGAATCTTATTCTCCTCTAGTACATGGAAAGGAAGATGAGGCCAACCCAAATTTTGTTTGATTTCATCAACCTCCTTTGCAACCAAAACATTTACATGTACACTTTAACCGTTTGCCTTATTTGGTGACCCGAAGCCAATAGTAGTAGTGACCTCAATTAAAGTTGGTCTATCCTTCACATATTTGGCCTCCTTAATAGCAACACAAAATTCATGATAACCTATATTACCATTCTAGACCTTCAAAACAATTAGTAACATCCTCAAAATTCTCATTAAAAAGATACAAATAATCCAATAAATAATCCAATTGAAAATATACAATGAAAGCTTAAAGCTAGCAACCACCGTTCCAGTGATATTGTAAGCATTTCCGAAGGATAGCTTTCCAACCTTTCAATATCGATGACATAATATTTCCGTGTATCAAGTAATCTTTAATGAACAAGACTAAGTTTCCGTTCATAACTGGTGACATTTCAAATTATTAATTGGCCATGTCACCCATGTAGTTAACATGTTATGCAGTTGGTATTCATCTCATGCTTTATATCTACACTATCTCAACATTGAAATAATATTAATTATTGGGAAAAAGAGTATTACTAAACTCTATCTTGAGTATAGTTGTAATTAACCTGCATATTTTAATATTTATATATAATTATATAAAATTCTGGTGTTACAACATATTTATATATAATTATATAAAATTTTGGTGTTACAACAAATCCAATTATGGTTATATATAATGTATTCTTGCTGCACTATATAAATATCCAAGCCTTTCTCCAGATCCTTTCTCTATTCCATCCATATACATATCTACATGACACACAAGTTTTTCCAAGAATAGAGCTACTAGTCGATTAATGATTAAAATCACACCTAATAATGAGAGATATCAAGGCTGCCCGTAATTGAAACATACAAATGCAACTTTATGGATAGAGAAGCATAAAGAAATACCCAACAACTCGAATGAAGGATCTAAAAATACCAGTGAACCCACGTGCAATATCTTTTTTTTTTTCCATGTAACCCATAGTCAATATCTATATATACACGAGATGTGCTGAGAAGAGAGAAACACACTTTAATAAGATTAATCATGCCAACGTGGCTACGGAAATAGGTGATTTAGTTTGATTTTAGTGTAAAATATTGAAATCCAAGCTCTTGATGAACATTGGAGGTGGCTTGTATTGTGCTATTGTAATTGGTGTCATCTCTTCTGCGCATGAAAATGATCGTCATGAGCTCCAAAAGTCCCATAATCCCAAGAAGATTTTCCCCGAGATGATCTCGTTGATGGTGCCATCCATGTATACAATGGACAAGATATAATTCACGAATTAATTTGTGCCCTTGATAACCACCAAATTAAAACACGAAATTGATTCTAGGTTGCCTAGTAGCATTAATCTGAATGGAGAAACAAAGCTTTCACATCTGCCTCTTTTTAAGAAAAAATGGACTAGTTAAAAGGCGAAATTTCTTTAGAATCGTTGATTGCACTCACCTTTTGATCGACGAACCAGATTACACCTGAACATAACACAACTTTTATTAGTTTTCCAAGGAATATATAAAACACTAAGAGAAAATCTAAAATCTAATTATAATAAAGCTAGGTGGTCAACGATATTAGCTATTTCCAAGGACAACATGGAGACGAATGATGGTGAGATCCTAATGCATAGAGAAGACTCCACATTTGATATCAGGTTGCAAATAGTTGGCCCATCTTAGCTTACAACTTTTTCCATATCTTGATAAACCTGAACCCCGCACAAAAAAACTTCTATTTTCAGGTCAGTTGTTCCGACAAACAAGAGGTACCAATATTTTTAGCAAACTGACCTTGAATTTGGTAAATAAACAGGCATCATCCAAGTTTTAGAATGATATTTCTATAATTATTCTAATTTTGTTATTATAAATTTTTAAAATTTTCTTCAATCCAAAATTTTTATATAACATTTTTTTTGAGATTTTTAGTACTTCTGAATCCAAATTCAATTTAAGTTCCATATCGATCACAAATTCTTCCTATTCAATTTAAGTTCCATATCGATCAAAACTCTTAACGATGAGTTCTAACAAGTGAAAAAAAGATTTTGCCTCATTTAGAGAATGAAGCAAAATTATCCAAATTGATAAAAATTCCATATTCCGACAAGTAATATGAATTATGGTAACAATCTTTTGTTGTAAACTTGTAAATTTTGTAAAAAGCACAAAAAATCAAAGAAAATATGTAGAAAGGAAGATCACTCCTTTTGCAAATATTCTCTAGATAGTCCACATGCAAACATTCTCAAGATAGTCCACAGGCTGCAAGTGAGTGGGTTAGTGTGGAGTTTGGTTCTCATTTAAATACTGGTTTAAATCTTCCAAGTTGCTAGTTGCTTTGTAATGCATTAGGGCTCATCAAAACCATAAATCACGAAAAAAAAAATCTCTGAACTATTATGATGATCATGATCAGTTTCCATTGATAAATAATGATACAGAAAAAGATCCCAGGAAGAAAAAGCTATGCAAAATTCTGAAAATATGCAAAAGATGGGATAACTAACCTTCATAAAATGTCCAAGTCATACTCAATCTCCATTCAAAGTTGTAAACGTCTGAAAACCAACCAGATTTGTTCTAATAGAGCCTAATGAGAAGTCATAGTTCCATAGTCACAATGGAACTTTGACTACACTACAACAAGTGGAACTTTGCCTAAGCAAAAAGTCTATCTACCCATTGGCAACTTCGCTCGCTAATAGACGTTTCCATTCAATGTTCAACTCATCTAATCACATTGAAAAAATATTATGATAAGTTTGACACAAGAGCTAGATCTCATGGACTATGATAAGTCAGACGCATGAACTAGATCCCATGGACTTCGACACATGGTGAAATCTCTTCAGATTTGTTATTCAGTGAATTTGAAAGGCATATATGGATTCTAAATTTGTGATAGATATTTAAATAACTGGATTTCACAGACCTCTTTACCGATTCAACACCCTTCATGAGGGTGTGATGGCCTTCATGAACTGCTCAGGCGTGGTATTTTGCTCATTTTTGGCTATAAGGTAGCTAGAGAAGTAGTGGGGGGGGGCCAGAGGGCCCATAATGATAATAGTGGAGGTCATTCAATGTAAGGTGGACTAGGTCCACTATATTATTAAATAAGGCCCACTATGGTAGTTAGATATAATAAATGAGTAGTTAGATATAATAAATATAAGAGAATTTCTTAGAAGGTTCTACTTCTAGAAGATTCCTCCTTTAGAATGTTCTTAGGTGATGGTAGCACTATATAAAGGGGTTCAAACAATGTAATGGGATATGAAGAGAATTATTGTATTGTGAGCTGTAGCTCAATAAGAGGATGCCCCTTCGAAGAGGCAAGTGAACAAGAGAGGATCCCTTCCATAATAGGATCCATTGTATGCTGTTTCCCTACCTCAAGGGTTTGGTAATAATAAAGTGTGGTTTCTTTTATATTTCTTTGTGGATATATTGTGTATTCACTATTTGTGGTGATTATATTTATAGATCTATTTTGGTTCTTAACAATTAGTATCAGATCACTTTCCTTGGCCAAAGAAGGGAATATTTTTTTTGCTCTTTTTGCAGAAATTTTCTAGAGAAGAAAAAGAGGGTGGCACACTTTAGGTTCATATCTGAAGCTTTACGAGCTAAATTTGGAAAAACAAATTGGGTATTTGAATTCCTCTTGGAAAAATATCTAATTGCAAAAAAAACATTAGCCGAAACGGAGTCTGGGAAGTGAAGTTATGAACATTTTAAATTCAATAGTTTTTAAGGGTTTTTCTGGAAAAAACCACGATTTTTTCTGCTGTGATTTATTGTTCTATCTTTTGACGTTTTTCATGATGGCGGCAGGACTGAAGAGTTCATAAATTTTCATATTGTGCTTAGATGGCTATTTCTTCTCAAACCCTCAAAGAAATTCTACAGATTATTGAAGCATTCAAAGCCCAATTGTTTAACACATTGAATGACAGATTGGATGACTCTATAGATGGCCTCACAAACAACCTCAATGATAGTTTTCGTAGTATTCAAGATTCATCAGATAGCATGCAGGAGAGATTTCTTATGACATACCTCAGGGATGAATATAATCAAGAAATATATGCTTGGTATGATTTTGAGGCCGATTGCGATGATTGACATATGGATAGTTGTCATTTATGGGATGACAACCACTTCCATATTTTATTTGATGACTCTACTCCACCTTCTGTAGAGAACATAAATGTCCCACATCAGGAGGTAGTTATAATTACCAACGTCCAACCTGCATATTCTACAATGGTATTGTTCCTTCAAGATTCATCTTTGACCTTTTCCCACTATGTGGATGAATATTCTTATTTGGATCCACATGATAGGTGTCAGTATTGGGAGCATAATTTTTAGTTGGTTATTGGGTGCCTATATCTTCCGTGTGGAGTTCACATGAGCACTTGGACATGGGACCCTGGTTTACAATGGAGGTAGGACTACTTCAGCACGGTGGCTTTGATTTCTCAATGGGACCATGGTTCTCTAGTCTACTTCATCACTATGGTTCACACTTATCCATGGTACCCTGGTTCTCTAGTCTACTTCAACACTATGGTCCACATTTATCCATGAGACCTTGGTATATGGTTGCACATCAAGCATTGAGGACAACACTTTCATAAGGGGGATGGAATGTAAGGTAGCTAGAGGGGTAGTGGGGGGGCCCAGAGGGCCCATAATGATAATAGTGGAAGCCATTCAATGTAAGGTGGATTAGGTCCACTATATTATTAAATAAGACCCACTATGGTAGTTAAATATAATAAATGAGTAGTTAGATATAATAAATGTAAGATGACTTCTTAGAAGGTTCTATTTCTAAAAGATTCCTCCTCTAGAATGTTCTTAGGTGATGGTAGCACTATATAAAGGGGTTCAAGCAATGTAATGGGACATGAATAAAATTATTGTATTGTAAGTTGTAGCTCAATAGGAGGATGCCCCCTCGAAGAGGCAAGTGAACATGAGATGATCCCTTCCATAATAGGATCCATTGTATGGTGTTTCCCTACCTTAAGGGTTTGATAATAATAAAGTGTGGTTTTATTCTATATTACTTTGTGGATCTATTGTGTATTCAATATTTGTGGTGATTATATTTGTAGATCTATTTTGGTTCTTAAGAATTGGTTTCAGAGCACTTTCCTTGGCCAAAGAAGGGAAAAATGTTTTTGCTCTTTTTGCAGAACTTTTCTAGAGAAGAAAAAGAGGGCGACACACTTCATGTTTAGATCTGAAGCTTTATGAGATGAATTTGGAAAAACAAATTGGGTATTTGAATTCCTCTCGGAAAAATAACCAATTTAAAAAAAAATCAACCGAAACAGAGTCCGGGAAGTGAAGTTATGAGCATTTAAATTCAACAGTTTTTCAGGTTTTTTTTTGGAAAAGCCGCGATTTTCTGCCGTAATTTATTATTCTACTTTTTGGCATTTTTCGTGACGGCAATGGGACTGCAGAGTTCATAAATTTTCATAGGGTTCTTAGATGGCTATTTCTTCTCAAACCTTCAAATAAATTCTACAAATTACTGAAGCATTCAAGGCCCGATTGTTTAACACATTGAATAACATATTGGATGACTTTTTAGATGGCCTCACAAACGACCTCAATGATAGTTTTCGTAGTATTCAAGATTCATTGGATAACATGCATGAAAGATTTCTTATGACAGACCTCAGGGATGAATATAATCAAGAAATATATGCTTGGTATGATTTTGAGGCCGATTGTGATGATTGACATATGGATAGTTGTCATTTATGGGATGACAACCACTTCCATATTTATTTGATGACTCTACTCCACCTTTTATAGAGAACATCAATGTCCCACATCAGGAGGTAGTTATGATTACCAACGTCCAACCTGCATATTCTACAATGGTATTGTTCCTTCAAGATTCATCTTTGACCTTTTCCCACTATCTTATTTGGATCCACATGATAGATGTCAGTATTGGGAGCATCATTTTCAGTTGGTTATTGGGTGCCTATATATTTTGTGTGGAGTTCACATGAGCACTTGGACATGGGACCCTGGTTTACAATGGCGGTTGGACTACTTCAACATGGTGGCTTTGATTTCTCAATGGGACCATGGTTCTCTAGTCTACTTCATCACTATGGCTCACACTTATCCACGGTACCCTGGTTCTCTAGTCTACTTCAACACTATGGTCCACACTCATTCATGAGACCCTGGTATATGGTTGCACATCAAGCATTGAGGACACCGATTTCATAAGGGGGATGGAATGTAAGGTAGCTAGAGGGGTAGTGGCGGGACCCAGAGGGCCCATAATGATAATAGTGGAGGCCATTCAATGTAAGGTGAATTAGGTCCACTATATTATTAAATAAGGCCCACTATGGTAGTTAAATATAATAAATGAGTAGTTAGATATAATAAATGTAAGAGGACTTCTTAGAAGGTTCTACTTCTAGAAGATTCCTCCTCTAGAATGTTCTTAGGTGATGGTAGCACTATATAAAGGGGTTCAAGCAATGTAATGAGACATGAATACAATTATTATATTGTGAGCTGTAGCTCAATAGGAGGATGCCCCCTCGAAGAGGCAAGTGAACATGAGATGATCCCTTCCATAATAGGATCCATTGTATAGTGTTTCCCTACCTTAAGGGTTTGGTAATAATAAAGTGTGGTTTATTATATATTTCTTTGTGGATCTATTGTGTATTCAATATTTGTGCTGATTATATTTGTAGTTCTATTTTGGTTCTTAACAATTGGTTTCAGAGCACTTTCCTTGGCCAAAGAAGGGAATAATGTTTTTGCTCTTTTTGCATAATTTTTCTAGAGAAGAAAAAGAGGTCGGCGCACTTCAAGTTCAGATCTGAAGATTTACGAGATGAATTTGGAAAACAAAATTGGGTATTTGAATTCCTCTCGGAAAAATACCCAATTTCAAAAAAGAATCAACCGAAACAGAGTCTGGGAAGTGAAGTTATGAGCATTTAAATTCAACAGTTTTTCAGGGTTTTTTCGGAAAAAGCCGCGATTTTCTGCCGTAATTTATTGTTCTATTTTTTGACGTTTTTCACGACGGCAATGAGACTGCAGAGTTCATAAATTTTCATAGAGTGCTTATATGGATATTTCTTCTCAAACCCTCAAATAAATTCTACAGATTACTGAAGCATTCGAAGCCCAATTGTTTAACACATTGAATGACAGATTTGATGGCTTTGTAGATGGCCTCACAAATGACCTCAATGATAGTTTTCGTAGTATTCAAGATTCATTAGATAGCATGCAGGAGAGATTTTTTATGACAGACCTTAGGGATGAATATACTCAAGAAATATATGCTTGGTATGATTTTGAGGCCGATTGCGATGATTGACATATGGATAGTTGTCATTTATGGGATGACAACCACTTCCATATTTTATTTGACGACTTTACTCCACCTTCTGTAGAGAACATCAATGTCCCACATCAGGAGGTAGTTATGATTACCAACGTCCAACCTGCATATTATACAATGGTATTGTTCCTTCAAGATTCATCTTTGACCTTTTACCACTATGTGGATGAATATTCTTATTTGGATCCACATGATAGGTGTCAGTATTGGGAGCATCATTTTCAGTTGGTTATTGGGTGCCTATATCTTCCGTGTGGAGTTCACATGAGCACTTGGACATGAGACCCTGGTTTACAATGGAAGTTGGACTACTTCAACATGGTGGCTTTGATTTCTCAATGAGACCATGGTTCTCTAGTCTACTTCATCACTATGGTTCACACTTATCCATGGTACCTTGGTTCTCTAGTCTACTTCAACACTATGGTTCACACTTATCCATGGGACCCTGGTATATGGTTGTACATCAAGCGTTGAGGACAAATCTTTCATAAGGGGGATGGAATGTAAGGTAGTTAGAGAGGTAGTGGGGGGACCCAGAGGGCCCATAATGATAATAGTGAAGGCCATTCAATGTAGGGTGGACTAGGTCCACTGTATTATTAAATAAGGCCCACTATGGTAGTTAGATATAATAAATGAGTAGTTAGATATAATAAATGTAAGAGGACTTCTTAGAAGGTTCTACTTCTAGAAGATTCCTCCTCTAGAATGTTCTTAGGTGATGGTAGCACTATATAAAGGGGTTCAAGCAATGTAATGGGACATGAAGCGAATTATTGTATTGTGAGCTGTAGCTCAATAGGAGAATTCCCCTTCAAAGAGGCAAGTGAACATGAGAGGATCCTTTCCATAATAGGATCCATTGTATAGTGTTTCCCTACCTCAAGGGTTTGGTAATAATAAAGTGTGGTTTCTTCTATCTTGCTATGTGGATCTATTGTGTATTCAATATTTGTGGTGATTATATTTGTAGATATATTCAGGTTCTTAACATTGACCTTCTGTAGATTTAACAAACATGTATGCTGAAACGATTGAATAAATCCTGTGAGCAACACATCTAATCTACAATATGAGCTATTGCAATCAAATTTACCAGTAACTATTTTTTTCACGCAAGTGTATATAGTTATTTATTTAATACTGATCATCTTTAAGAATCCTTACATGATTGTAGATTAGAATCATCAGAGTCCAAGAAACAAAGAACTTTCCGATGACCTAAATCTATAATAGGGTCAAGTATGTGCTTTCCTTTGCTTCTACTTTCAGTTGTTTCCTGAATATATATCTCTTTATAAGGAGGAAAACTAAATTTCTCCATTCCTTCCATGAATGTCCACGGAGAGAACAAATCTTACAAGACCATATTTGAAAATGTTGGAGAGGAAAACAAAATTTCTTCGAACATTGAATGAATGTATATCTAAAGAACAAATCATAAGAGATGAAGCTTCAGAATAATAGACAAATGACACTTTGCTTCTTTAAAGAGGAAAATACAAAATTTCTCCAGATATTGAAAGAACAAATCATATGAGACGAAACGCCACAATAATAGACATATAACACTGTGCTTCTTTCAACGCCACAATAATAGACATATAACACTATGCTTCTTTCTTGGTTATTTGTAGTTGTCGCAGTGTCGAGCAACACCTTCAAGTAAGTCACATGGGTTGTTGAATAGTGAGAATATTGAGAGTATTAAAGTGAAATATGTGAAATAACAGAGTCCACATGGTATTGTAATATGACGTTCACACGATACAGTATCAAATACATAGCAATCAAATACGTTGCTTCTTTCTTGGTTGTTTCTAACCCCCACATTGTGAGGCAACACCTTCAAGTAAGCCACATGGGTTCTTAAACACTAAGAATATGGAGATTATTAAAGTGAAATAACATACTCCACACGATATTGTAATATGTCGTTCACACGGTATGGTATAAAAAACATAGCAATCCCAAGTTAACATTGTCCACGTTGAAGTAACATCACACATATATTATATATAAAAAACAAGAGCCACAAAGTGGCAATGTTCTTATGCTTTTTATTTTACACAATTCAACCTTCTTTTTTATTTACACAAATCGATTTCTTTACACAAATCGATTTCTTTGAGGAATGTGGAAGATCAATTGTGCAGGTGAAGTAACCATTGTATTGGTTCAATAAAGAGAAAGCTTCACATACAAAACAATTTTGAGAAAGCTTCACGTACAAAACAAATTTTGAGGGGAAAATTTTCAAACTAAGTGAAAAATTTCAAACTAAGTTGGTGTTTATGTGATTTTGTGATATGTATTATTATATTATGAATACTTTGAAAGGATAGAAATAGAGGAAAAATATTGAATACAAAGGTGAATCATTTGCGTAGAGAAGTATTTGGAAAGACATGTAAAGAAATGCAACTGACATATCATCACCTTTACAAACTATTTAAAATTAGATGAACACAAGAAAACTATTGAATATTCTAGAGAGTTATGGACCAGTTCGTTGTATGTAGTATGCTTAAAATCAATCATACCATACAGGGATGCAATATGTTAAAAAACATGTGGCTATATGCTTTAAAATCTTAAATGTATTGGGCACTAACATTAACAAAGAATAAAAGGGTGCAAAGAATTTGGCTTCCTTATTACAAGCTTTTAAATGTATTGGGCAAATAAATCGCTCCAATTTCAATCAAGGTTCCGACAAGCGGAAAAAAGTTTCACACCATAGAAACCATGGCCAAAGACACCCCGTCCATATGCTTTCCATAGCATATGGCCATGGCCAAAGACGCCCCGTCCATATGCTTTCCATAGCTTTATTATATCATGGTGTTAACAGCGGTGGTGAGCATAGCTATATGAGTTACCTTTTCATCTCAGATCTGCCTCCAAAATCTCATGCAAGCCAAGAAAACCCTAAAACTACTCAACTTCTTCCTAAAAATAACTCCACGATAAATCCAGAATCCCCATCGTCAAGCACGACTAAAATCTCCAATAACTATCAGAAAACTCAAAGATGACAACAAGGTTTATACCACTGACATAAATTATTAAAGCTGGATAAGACTCTGCCATCGGGTATGCAAAACTACTAACAAACTATTATTAAATGCATTTATTGCTATTATAACTCTGTCGTCGGTTGCAATAAGACCCCATAGTTTTAAAATATGTAAATAAATGCATTTATTGTTGTTAGAACTTGGTCGTTGGTTGCAATAAGACCCCATACTTTTATAATATGTAAATTCTTTTGTTAAATTTAATAAAAATAAAAATTGACACTAGCCTAGGGTTCCACGAGCATAATGAATTCCAGTAAGTCCTTAAATGCAATTCACAATGCCCATACATTAAGGTTTACTTAAATGCTTCACATCTATCAATACAATTTCCATAAATGTGTTGCAACCACCACTAATATTTATTTATTTATTTAGTCAAGGGATATATGACTCAAAGCCTAGGGGAAAACGTGTAATGGAAAACCCTATATTTTATTTTATTTATTTATTTAGTGAAGGGGTATATGACTCAAAGCGAGCGTAGGTGAACACCTATAAGTCTGCTCTATATGTTAGATTTGGCTTTTAATAATTATAATTTGGACAAGGAATAATTATACAACTAATTAAAATAGAATATCTGGTATAGATATTCGAACCTAGATATAACACACGTATATATATTATATATTGTATAATTAATTAATTTATATAACGTTAAATAAAAAAATAAATCAAACGTAGATGCTTTTCCGAATTCTATCGAGTGAATTAATAAAATACGAAAAAACATATCTATATATATTGCAAAACATACCTATATATATTGCAATATTTATTTATATAACTTAAATAAATAAAAAATTAGATTACACACATATGCTTTTCTTTCATTGAACGAGTTAATAAAAAAAATAAGACAAAGTGCATATAGTTTGACATATAAAAATAATAATTATAACATGTAAATATTTTCCATAATATCTTTACCTGGGTGCTAGAAAAAGTATGGACCAAGACTCTAGTTCCGTGGTTAATTCATACATGCAATAACAATGTTGTATATATATTAGTTGGCTTTGATCATGAGGCAGAAATTAATTGTGCGACACCATTTTCCAGCACTGACAACCATACAACATTTTCAGAACTTCGTGCTAGTTAATGCTGATAGAACTGTACAACAAACTCTCACAACTTATTAAGTGTTGATAAAACTCAAATGCAATAAGGTTTATATCGCTGACAAAAGTTCTGACATATATTGCCACATATGGAAAACCACCAGTTAAAAATGATCAAATGCATTAAATGGTATCATAACTCTAGCGTCGAGTCTACAATAAGGCCTCCAAGTTCATACCCAGTAAAAATCAAGATAAACAAATATTAATTTAATTATCTAAATAAAAAAATTAAAAACTATAACTTACAACTTTAAACAATTCAATTTAAAAAAAAAATCAAATGCAACTGGTATATAGTCAACGATGAACTCATCGCCATAGTCCCTCTGGTGGGGACTAATAAGACACTGTTATCTCATAGATGGAGGAACAATTACTAAGTGTTATACAACATATACAATGGGTCTTTCACATAACTGCAAACAATCTAAGAACATAAGCATTAACAAAAGTGATGAGTAGTCAAGGTGGTAACAAAATAGTCATCATTACGAAGATAAATGCAATAACTAGTGTATATGAAACGTCAACATGGTGGATGAATCAAGGAACCAATAAAATGAAAATTACAGAAGTCATCATTGGAATAACACATGAAAATTACAAATGTCATTGATAGAACAAGGCTGCATGGCAGCATATACCTCCCGCTATGCACTCAAATGTTAAGTGTGTACTCATCAACCATAGCCACCTACCTGATATAAGGGAGAGTTGTTGGCAACAAATCTACAACCCATTTTCCAGGCTATTAGAGGGAAGATTGCCTTTCTCCAATGTAGCATTGATTCATTGTGCCTCTCCATGCCGAAAGGGTAGGCTCTGTGCACATAATCACCATTTCCATAATTCCCTAAACCATTAGAAGACTTGAATCCGCCTCATGTCTCTCAAATACCAGTACATGTATTAATCAATAACATTAACCTGAAATTTTGGATTTTGTGTATACATTTTAGAATGCAGATTGAGCAAGTTTTCAACAAATTACATTACGGTTGGCGAATAGTGAATCAAATTTTACTTAAGTTTTGTGTAGTTCATTTTTTGTTAAACGGTCTTTGAATTAATATAGAATTAATAGGCTACGTGGAATTAATATATTTTAGACTACGATTTAGACTATGTGGAATTAATATAGTGAAACTACCATAGTCACTACAAGTGTGTATTCCAATATAGAATTAATATAGTGAAATTCAATGGATTGCAAGTAGCTTGTCGGAAATTCAAGCTCCCCCGTCATCTTGAGCGAGAAAACGCTTGCTCAAAAGGCCTCGGTGGCAGTCCTGCTCCACTTGCGGTCACATGGGGGAGGATTCACATTGGCCTTTGAAGGATCTGTGGGTTAATATACCTCATGGCGATGTTTAAGTTGTGTGGGTATCAAAATGTTGGGTGATGTTTTTCCTGCATGTACTCTTTGAGCTAGTTGTCCCACATAAATTTTTACATGTCATTGTGGATAATTTCACGACTTTGTCGATGCTTAAACAATTTTTATTAACTATCGGTGATTGGAGGCATCCAATTACTGACACGTGTGAATGCACCAGAAATCGTATGGATAGTTGGAATTATCATATTTGTTTGTGATTAAATTTAATGCGGAATGATCTGACTGTTTCCCACGGTTGGAATAACGATGTCTTTGTTTGAAATTTAATTAGGCCATACACTGCTTCAACCTCAACAAAACTGGGACGACTTGCTTTCAAATGTTAACGACATTCATTATAAAAATTCTTGCACTGTCTTTTTCTTATAAATCATGGATCTAGTCAGAATTTTCATAAGTAGTGTTTTCCCTCGAATTTATTTCAAAATGGAATCCTTGCACGATTCATCGAATAAGAAAGAAGACGCCACCACCTAGAAAATTTGCCCCCCACGCGTGCTGTTGATACTAAGAGGGGGTGAATCAGTATCAAGTACAATTTACAACCTTTTTCAACTTATACTTAAACCATTCAATTATATCCAATGAGAAATGAACAATAGTATAAGAGTTACACCAATACACCACAATACACCATGCACAATATATGAAAAATAATCAATAGTTATTGTTCAAGGGAAGTAATGACTTC
>ML806431.1:101941-112747 GCA_009831015.1 Picea engelmannii
TGGTGTACTGTTCATGTGTGTGATTGTTTATTTATTACTGCTCACTTTTGGATAATAATTCTACATTGATATAACATTTGAAGAAAAAGGATTATAATTACGTTATTACTGATTCACCCCCCCTCTCAGTAATCCAACAGGAAGGATGCAACCAATGGGAGCAATTTCATTGGTTATATTTTTGAATTCAAAGTGCTTTGTGGTGGGAAGAGGATTATCTCACAGGGGGTTGAAGTCTAGACCTTGGATAAAGCTAAGAGGAAACATAGAGTAATTAAGAGAAAGGAGAATGGGGTGAAGTTGGTAGTTGGTGATGATATAGGGGTTGAGTATATATTAATGGATTTATCTAGTAAATTCTTATTGGGAAGTTCATAGGCCTGCATATAATAGAGGACTCCTCGAACTCTCGGTTACAAAATTTCTAGAGATCTATAATTGTCTATGGTCCATCCTTTTATATAATGTTGCATAGTTGGTTAGGGTTCTATTTTAGGTCGGAGGTAGATGCTGCTTTGGTTCTATATGGAAATTAGTATTGGGGACCCTCTTTTCCATCTCTAAAATCGTTGGCATGTCTTCTTTTTGACCCCCATTCGGAAGTTGTTTCAAAAAACCCCATATGGGTTAATGTTCCAGGTCTGACAATAGAGATTTGGTAAGAGAATATCCTAGAGAATATGGGGAGAGAATTGGGTAAGGTGTCAAAGGTTGATATATCCTTTAAATTGAATGTTGCTAAATCTATGCCACACATTTTAGTTGAAATAAGCTTGAAATAATGTTTGGTGGATGGTATGGACATTAGTTCGGGTGATAAAGTCTATACAAAACCATAAACTACTGTAATGTTCCATTAATATGCATTCAATGTCACAATTACGATCATATTGTGACTGAATGTCTGTGATCCTTTGTGAAATGTGTGTGGAGGAGGAAGTTTGAACTCTCCAAGGTTATGACACCTAAATTAGCAAGAAAATAATCAAATAAGGAGGAGGCTAAGGATATTGTATCTCCAATGGATGAGATTGAGAAGGTAGAAGAAGCAACATTAGAAGTTGAGGTGAAATTGAGGTTGAAATAAAATGAAGATTAGGTTTTAATGTTTTCTAAAGAGGGTTCAAAGGTTATGGATCCAAATGTAGGCAGGGGGAATGCAAGTTGAATCGAAACAAAAGGAATTTTTTTGAGGCTAGAGGTGTTGTTCTAGGTGATTCATATGAATTTTCTTATATCTCTTCTTTTGAAAAGATGATGCATAGTGGGGAAGCTTTAGAGTGTTTTGGGAATTCTCCTTTGAGTATGAACAATGTTCCTAAGGGATTTCAATGGGTGGATTTTGCGAATAGATGTTTCCCAATAACCTCAAGCTCTATTGGTCCTTAGGGGTGAATGGGATTTCAACTCATGGCCCTAATCCAATGCCGGTTCTAGTGAAAAATCCATAAGTTTATCTTTTACTTTTAAAGGAGAAACAAAGAAGAACCTAAAAAAGGCTAGAGGCACTATTCCATGAGACCTAGGAAAGGGGAAGTAATTGTTGGAAGTATGTGTCATTGAGGGCTAGGTTTTGATCCTATTAATGGGGTTGATCATGTGTTGGAGAATAAAAAGTCAAATATTCATCTAGAATAGGAGAAATCTCTTAGGGAATTTCACCAAGGGAAGCATAAACTTATTATTTGTGTTTGTAGAGAAGGACAACCCCGAGGATGGGAAAATGATGATTATGATTTTATTTTAATATAAGATAGTTGGTAAACCTTCCAAAAAAATAGCCCTTACTCATTTAGTTGAAAAAGAGAAGCCTAACATCCATTTACTTAAAGGAATTATGGGTAGAGGGGATAATATGGTAAGGAATTTAAGATCATGCTTCAAAGGTTGGGAATTTCTTGCTTTGGATGCATGTGGAAATTCTAGTGGTATAAGAACAAGTTAGAGGGAAGGTGTATCTCTACTAAACTCCTTTTCCTTTTCTTTAGGTCTAGGTACATCCCTTGGGATTGAATGGTTAAGTCAATTGGTCATTGTTTTGAATTTCTATGGTCTATATAAGGATTGAAAAAGATTTTAGGAGTATTTATTTTCTCATGATGTTATAAAGGAAGAAATGTCATTATAGGAGGTGACTTGATTTTTACTTTACATAGATCATATGTATGTGGTTAGTCTGTAAGGATGGACACACTAGTTGATTTTTTAAGCTATAAAATTGAATAGGAAAGAATCATTAGTATGGAACCAATTTCTATTAGACCTACCTAGAGAAATAATAGGGTGTGGGATGATGGAATATTTAAGCATTTGGGTGGATTTCTCATGGTAGAGAGTTTTGTAGGCTTGGTGGATAGATCTCATTCTTGGATATGTGTGGGTGGAGGATCAAATCATAATCCAATTTTTCTTCAATTGGAACCAAGGGAAGATAAACCATCTAGTTTATTACAAATTTAATCTAGGTAGGTTAGAGGAAGAGGAGTTTCAAGCTATGTTTAGAGATAATTGGAAAGCCTTTGATGAAATTTTGGGATTATCATCCTGTGCCTAACTAGAAAACTCTTTGAAAGTTATAAAGGGAAAAGTGGTGGCTTGGGTAGCAGAGAAAACATAAGAATGGAGGTAGAAATCTAAAATCCACTGAAAAAGAAATAGAAAACACACACACACACACACATGATAGATGGAATTTTAGTGAATAGGAAAAGATGAAGTTCAAAGAACTAGAAGTAAATAGGTAAGGAGTCTTTTGGTGAGAGGGGAAATAGATTGGAAAATGAGTAGTAGGGGATATGGTTGGACAAGGGTGATGAAAATACAAAGCATTTTCACTAGTTTTCTAATCATAGGAAGAGAGTGCATACTATATAGGAGATGAATTTTGAAGATGGATCACTGGTGAGAAGCCACACATAAATTGTATTTATAGGACTTAGGAATTTTCAATGGATTTTCAAGGAGCCTAATAACGTAAACATTGCTAAAATTGTCAATATGGCTTTATATTTCCTAGGCTTTGTGATAGAGGAACACAATGAGAGACTTTTTGAGGAAGTATCTAAAGAGGATTCACTAACCATACTCTCTTCTTTTAAGAAGGATAAGACTTTAGGTATGGATGGATGGACCTTTTAGTTTTTTCTAGGATTTTATGAATTGGTAGAAGAAGACTTATTAAGGGTCTTTGAAGAAGTAAAGAGATATGGTAATGCCCTAATATGGAATTTTAATTCAACATTCATTGCCTTGATTCCAAAAGAGGATCAATCATAAATTTTTGATGAATTCAATATTATATCTATATGTAATTGTGTTTATAAAATTATTGCAAAGGTAATAGATATTATGTTAAAGGAGGTTCTTTATGCAATTATCTCTTATGAAAAGTTTGGATTCTTAGCAGGAAGGAAAATTCATGAGGAAATTGGGACATCTGAGGAGGGTATGCACTCAATCAAGACTAAAATGATCCCTGCAATGGTCATCAAACTAGATTTAATAAACAATTATGGTAGAGTTAGCTAGATGTACCTAAGATTAATTATGATCCATGTGGGGTATAATATCCAAGTGTTAAATTGGATAATGGGATGTGTTGCATCAATTTCTTAAGTTATCTTGATCAATGGAGTATATTTATAATTTTTCAAGCTATCTAGAGGGATGAGAAAATGGTTTCCTTCATTACCATTTATTTTTCTTTTGGTTGTAGAGGGTTTGAGTAGAGCTCTAATGGAGCCCAATAGATTGTGTAATGTCTAAGGGATTATAATAGGCTTTGTTATGTTGGATCATCTCCTCTTTGTTGATGACATATTATTTTTCTTGAATGGGCCATAAAGGGAATCTAGGAAAGTGAAGGAGATTGTAAAACTACACTATGCTGCATTAGGGATGGAGGTTAATGATAAGAGGTTAGCCTCATGTTTAATGGGATAAGAGGGGAGGTGGAAGGTAGACTTAGAAAAATATTTCCTTATAGGAATTT
The DNA here is from genome assembly GCA_009831015.1 of Picea engelmannii. Classification (NCBI taxonomy): domain Eukaryota; kingdom Viridiplantae; phylum Streptophyta; class Pinopsida; order Pinales; family Pinaceae; genus Picea; species Picea engelmannii. The sequence goes on from ML806431.1 coordinate 105,933, forward strand.
TGAGATGCAGGAAGGAGTAACGTATTTGGGATTCATTCTCAAGCCAAATTGATATGGGAAGAGGGATTGTGGGTGTCTTCTAGAAAGGAAAGAAAATAGGATCATGCCTTCGTGCAATATATGGTTTTCCAGGGGAGGCATATTAACTTTGGTGAAGGTAGTCTTGGAGGAAATAATAATGTACTAGCATTCTATGGCCTAGAGATTGAGTAATTTCCAAGGGATTAGAACAATCTCTTTTACGTTGACTCTGTTGGACAGTTGGTTGTCATTGATGTTGACCCTTGGAGAGTGATATTAGAGATTGATGTCAACCCTTAGAGATGTTTGGAATCCCTAGAAATGTGGATGAGATCGTTGGACAATTGGTTGTCATGTTAGAGGTCTACCATTGATATTGACACATTGTTAAGGTGTACACTTGGTATATGGTAGCACATGGATAGGATGCATCTCTTGATGATGATGGTACTTGGTTGAGGCACACCATTGGTATTACTTGTTTAGCATATCTTATGGTACATGGTGTATGGAATGATATGGTTATTCATTGATGAAGTGGTATGGGTTGATGTATATGCTTGATGTGCTTGGTTGACACATGGTATGGTACATGTGYTGATATGCATGGTTGATGCATGRTACAAGTTTAGTACATGGTATGTCACATGCACATATCTTATTTAGCATGGTATGGTATTACTTGTTTAACATATCTTATGGTACATGGTGTATGGAATGATATGGTTATTCATTGATGAAGTGGTATAGGTTGATGTATATGGTTGATGTGCTTGGTTGACACATGGTATGGTACATGTGTTTATATGCATGGTATAGGTTTGGTACATGGTATGGTATAGGCATATATCTTGTGATAGTATGTTGGGACAGGTTGGTCATGGAAACCGCATTTGATCGATGAATAAAGACATGAAGGTTAATATACTTGTAGGTAAGACTATAATAAATGGATAGTACACGTCATTCCATTTCCAGTGATATATAGTATTCCACATAGTTCCTCACAGTTAAGGAGATATGTCTCTCTGAAGTTGGAGGACCCTCAAGAAGATTCTAGAAGCCTCTAGAAGGCCATCAAGAAGATTGACCAGTCAAAGTGGTTGCAACAAGAGATTAATTATTGAAATATTAATTGTTGAGAATGATTGAAAAAATATTAATTAATTATTGCAGGGATAATTAATTATTGAGATTGGTGTCAACCCTTGAGCAAAGTTGCATGTTGAAGTAAAGTGGCAGTAAATAGAAGATAATTAATTATTGTAGGGATAATTAATAATTGGAGGGACAATTAATTTTGCATGTCAAATTAAAGTGGCAGTAAACATAAGATAATTAATTATTGCAGGGATAATTAATTATTACAGGAGTACTTAATTATTGGAGAGATAATTAATTATTACAGGGAAAAACAAAGTGGAGTAAACAAAAGATAACATGTTGCATGCGAGTTGCATGTGAGTTGCATGGCATTATGAGTTGCATGTCATTGAGAAATTTATCCTAAATAACAAAAAGAAGAGTCCATTGCAAATCACTTATGTGTATTCACTTTTGAGAATACAGGTTGGAGATTTGAGGCAGTGAGTCGAAGACAGAGAAATCAAGTGAAGTAAGAAGTTTGCAGGAGCGAAGAGTAAGGCGAAGGGGCTTCATACATGAACTCCTTGATTATATACGTGAGTTTTAGGAGGAAAAGCATGAACATCCATGGGTTGCAGTGAGGAAAAGAGTGAATACTCGCAAGTAAACAATATACACAGTTGCGGACCTGTGAGGAAAATTTCAAGAAGATCAGGGATCAAGAATTCAGTTCATCTTCAGGCTTAAGGTATGTTTTCCTGAGTGTGTTAGAGAATTATTCTGAAGAAATTAGGAACATGCATGTCTCAGTGAGTTATGAGCATTTGATTTGGAGAATTCTCTTATGGTTTTTGTCATGAGGAATAAGTGGTTGCAGTCTTGATGAGATATTGATTTTAGTAGAAACAATAGAGGTCTCAGAAGTAGCAGCAGTAACAAGTTATCAGTTACAACAATAGAGGTAGTTACAGGGTTGTCTACAATTATATTTCAGGGTGGTTGGACGGGGCAAGGAAAGGGGCTTGTAGCCTCCTTTTGGTTGGAGCCAGAAAACTAGGGAGTTGGAGTTTCCTTCAGGTTGCAGCCTGTAAATAGGGCGTTGGATCCTCCTTCCACCTGTATATGGAAAAATAGGAAGTTGGTGCTTCCAATGAATGTACTCTTTGATCAATAAGAAAATCATTCCGTGGTTTTTTCCCGCATTCGGTTTCCACGTAAAACTTCAGTGTACTATGTTTATGTGTTTGCATTGATTTATGATACTGATGCTATATTGATTGTTGATTGTTGATTGTTGATTGAATATCATTGAAGATTTATATTGTGGTTAAAGAAAGAAAATTACTAATAATGATTCACCCCCCCCCTCTCAGTATTCCAACAATTGGTATTAGAGTCGATCCTTTAGGAAGCAGTCTAACAACTGGAAGGAGATCATGGAATACGCTAAGATTGGAGTACCAAGGTTTGATGGCCATAACTATTATTTCTGGAATAAAAGGATGAAAACCTTTTTACATGCACATAGATTTTATGTTTGAAAATCAGTAGTAGATGGGTATATAACACCATACACTCCCCCAACTGACATAGATGGAAATAAGCTCAATGGAAACAACTCAAAGGCTAAAGGTACTATTATGAGAAATTTAGTTGATTTAGTTTCTGTCAAAGTTATGCATTGTGAAAGTGCAAAGGATCTTTGGGAGAAAGTCCAAAAGATTTATGTAGGAGATGCCAAGGTAAAGGGAGATAAGATTCAAATTTTCAGAGCTAAGTTTGAATAGTTGAAGATGAAGGAAGATGAAGACATTGCAACCTACCATCTACGAGTTGATGAAGTAGTCAATACTATTAAAGGATTGGGAGTAGAAGTTGATGACTCAATGGTTGTTCAAAAGGTAATGAGGTCTCTTCCTATGAGATTTGATTCTAAAATGTCAGCCTTAGAAGAAAGAGCAGATTTCGGTACATTGAGAATGGACGAGCTACATTTAATATTTACAACCTATGAGATGAGAACAAAACAAGAGAACCCAATCACAAAGGAAAAAAATTTCAAGGAATCCAAGAAGAAAAATAATAAGAAAAATAAAAAGTCAAAACCAAGTTGCAACTACAATGATGATCCAGACGAAGATGAAGAGATGGCTAACTTCGTAAGAAAATTACAGAAAGGAAACATGAATTATAAAGGTATGCTTCGATTGAAATGTTTTAATTGTGGTGGTATTGCTCATTTTGCTTCTAAATGTCCTCATAGGAATAAAGACAATGATGAAGACAAATTTTCTAAAAGGGAAAATAAATTTAAAAAGGGAAACAAGAGAAGAAACAATAAGAAATTCTTCAAGAAAAGTTTCTACTCAAAAGAGGACAGTTCCTCATCAGACGAGGAGGATAATGACAATGACAGTGATTCCGAAAGTGTACTCTTCATGGTATTAGAAGATGAATCCGAAGAAGAAAGTGAAGTTGATCTCATATAAGAGCTAATCAATGCATTATAATAACTCAAGAATGAAAGAAAGAAAAACAAGTCACTCAAGGCAGAGTTAAAAATGAAAGAGAGATCTCAGAATTCCAACTCTAAAGAACTAGAGCAGATGATCACGAGTCTCAAAATTCAAATAGAATAAGACAAAGGAATTGATGAAATTATTAGAAGTCAGTTAGAAGAAAAGGAGAAAACAATTGGAATCTTGGAAGCATAAGTAGTCTCTTTAAGGAAAAATCTTCAGAATAAATATATATAATAGAAGAGCATTAGAATATTGGATCAAATCATCAACATTCAAAGATCATTAGATGACATATCTGGCCTAGGAAACAATCAAGTACAAAATGAGAAAGGGTCGAGCTCCAAGAAAATATAACATGAAGCAAAACAAATAAGCTATGCAAAGATTGTTAATAAGGAAGAATGCAATCCCCCAAAGAAGAAAATTCCAGAAATAAAGAAGACTCAAGAAGACAAATTCAAAAGGAGTGTGTCACAAAGAAGATCATATATTCCCAGGTATTAAGATTATTTTATGATCATTTTTTTAATTGTGCTAATTTTGGACATAAATCTGTAAAAGGCAGAGCCTATCGCAATAATAGAAGTAACAATAGAGGGTACTTAAATCCCAGAAGATCTTATGAAGCATACAGTAGAAACAAAAATAGTTTTGGTTCATTGAGTAATGAAGTAGAATGACACAAATGCCACAACTATGGACATATAGCTCATGATTGTAGAATCATGATGGATACCTTTATGAGAGAGAACATTGATATAAGATATATGAAAATTTGGAAAATAAAACAAGAACATGTAAAAGAAGAACATATGAATGAAGGACACCAAGAAGTCATACTCCCAGGATTTGCAACAATACAAGATCATGATAAATATACAAGCAAAAAGGAAGATGTCACATACAAGAAGGTTTTGAGAAGAAATGAAAAACAAGAAGAATAGGTGAATAAAAACCAGGTCCCATAGATCATACTCACAATATTTGCAACAATGAAAAATCATGATGAATTGAGAGGCAAAGAGAAAGATGTCAAATTTCAGGAAAAGGATGAAGAGGAAGATTACTTTGCATCAGAGAGAATATTTGTTTGAGCCATCCATCTTGGAGACTCTTAGGTAATATGAATATTGAACAGGGGGAGTCTATCCAACATCTATTATAGTTTAAAGATATATCCTTGAGACAACATGAAGTGTTTCAGAATGGTATTATAGATGTTTTCAGAGTGATTTGATGACAGAGGTATAGGTTGTCCTATGACAGATTGGTTGGTTAAGGATATAGTTGAGTATCGATAGTCATGATTGGACATATATATGTCAGTGGATGAGAGACCGGTTCACAGATTGGTTCAGAAAGTGGTTCAAAGATTGATTCAGAGACTAACTTAGAGACAGTTGGATAATTTTAATAGTGAAATATTTGAATGCTTAAACTTTGAATTATTTTATATATGTCAGTGATTTACAAGAGGAAGCACCAATGGATAAAAAATCCAAAAGGAAGTAAGTACATGAATACCTACACAAAGAATTCAAAGGGAGAGCAACACCAGAGAGAGAGTTACCTTTTTTCCCAAGATATCAAAAGGGGAGTAAGAGAAAGATCCAGAGAGAAAGAACAAAGGCATGAAGACAAGGGAAACAACCCCAAGGGAGATACCCTTTTCCATTGATGGTCACAGGGGGAGCATGAGCATGGTGTTTCTATGTCTAAGTGTTGCCATCAATGCCCAAGGGGAATATTGTTGGACAGTTGGTTGTCATTGATGTCAACCCTTGGAGAGTGATCTTATATATTGATGTCAACCCTTAGAGATGTATGGAAGCCCTAGAGATGTGGATGAAATTGTTGGACATTTGATTGTCGTGTTAGAGGTTTACCATTGATATTGACACATTGTTAAGGTATACACTTGGTATATGGTAGCACATGGATATGATACATCTCTTGGTGATGATGGTACTTGGTTGAGGTACACCATTGGTATCACTTGTTTAGCATATCATATGGTACATGGTGTATGGCATGGTATGGTTATTCATTGATGAAGTGGTACATGTTGATGTATATGGTTTATGTGCTTGGTTGACACATGGTATGGTACATGTGCTGATATGCATGGTTGATGCATGGTACATGTTTGGTACATGGTATGGTACATGCACATATCTTATTTAGCATGGTATGGTATTACTTGTTTAACATATCTTATGGTACATGGTGTATGGAATGATATGGTTATTCATTGATGAAGTGGTACATGTTGATGTACATGGTTGATGTATATGGTTTATGTGTTTGGTTGACACATGGTATGGTACAGGTGATGATATGCATGGTTGATGGATGGTACATGTTTGGTATATGGTATGGTACAAGAACATATCTTGTGATAGTATGTTGGGATATGTTGGTCATGGAACCCACAATTGATCGAGAAATAAAGACATGGAGGTCAGTATACTTGAAGGTAAGACTATCATATTAAATGGATAATATGTGTCATGCCATTTCCATTGATATATAGTACACCACGTAGTTCCTCATGGTTAAGGAGATATGGCTCTCTGAATTCGGAGGACCCTCAAGAATATTCTAGAAGCCTTTAGAAGGACATCAAGAAGCTTGACTAGTCAAAGTGGTTGCAACAAGGGATTAATTGTCGAAAGATTAATTGTTGAGAATTATTGCAAAAATATTAATTAATTATTGTGGGGATAATTAATTATTGCAGGGATAATTAATTATTGAGATTGGTGTCAACCCTTGAGAAAAGTTGCAAGTCGAAGTAAAGTGGTAGTAAACAGAAGATAAATAATTATTATAGGGATAATTAATTATTGGAGGGATAATTAATTTTGCATGTCAAAGTAAAGTGGAAATAAACAAAAAATAATTAATTATTGCATGGATAATTAATTATTGGAGGAGTAATTAATTACTGGAGAGATAATTAATTATTACAAGGAAAAGAAAAGTGGAGTAAATAGAAGATAACATGTTGCATGTGAGTTGCATGCCATCATGAGTTTCATGTCATTGAGAAATTTCTCCTATATAACACAAAGAAGAGTCCATTGCAAATCACTTCTGTGTATTCACTTATGAGAATACAGGTTGGAGATATGAGGCAATGAGTCAAAGATAGAGAAGTCAAGTGAAGTAAGAAGTTTGCAGGAG
>ML806431.1:143036-163816 GCA_009831015.1 Picea engelmannii
TTGAAAGTGAACATGAGTATCGGTTTGATGGGTTTCTTGAAAAAAATATCCTTTCAATACAATGGATCCTCTTTCATATATAAAACCGTTATCATCAAAATCTTCTAATAGCCTCATCTTTTGTTCTGTGCATCACATCAAATGATATTTCACGTTTTCAGTGTTGTCTACAGGTGCAACCATGGCAAAGACATCTCCTGCAAATAATTGGATATATTGGACACCAAATAGTTCGTGTTGATTATCACACAATTACATCTACAAGTTATTTGAAAAAATTTAAACATAAAAATTACCTTCTCTAACAAGATCAAAAACTCTATCGCCATCAACTGATACTATAGTTTCATTTGATTCCATCTCCTCTGAGCTTGCAAGTGGTAATTTCTCTTTTACATTAAGTTCGATATGTCTCCAAGCTTTAACATATTTTGCATTTTTGTTTTCACAAATATCTATAGATTCTGTGTCCTCTATGCAAACTGAACAAAAACAAGACTCATTTCTTCTATCAAACGCAAACACATTTTGATAACGTTTTGTTTTAACTGAATGTATTTTTCGTGTCCTAGGTATTGTATTGGCGTCATATGAGATTGATCTATTTACATCTTGGATTCCAACATACCAAAACAACCTGCACAAGACAAGAACTTGTTAACCTGAAGTCTCTCAAGAAAATGATTGAAGATTGAATATAAATTTGAACACGTTCAAATAAAAATATCCTGTGTACATGTGTAAAATTTATATATTGACACACCTGCACACGTCCCTTGACGGATTATATTCATGGATTAGCGCCATTTTGTACCATTCAACAACTTTTTCAGCGGATTCAAATCGATTGACATGAGGGTTCATCTGATACCTTCGAAGTGCTCGTCTTACACATGCCCCTGCACCTTCGTGCTCTCCTTTTCCATGACCAGTCTCAAAAAAATTCCAACAATGTGTAATGTTTAATTTTTTATGAAGACTACATAACCAATAGAATGATCGTGAAGATTTGAACTGACCCACACACCCATCTCACCATATCCAATGTCGATTGAATCCGATTTCGCGTTCTTTCAATGAATCATAAAATTTATCAAAACAATGTTGTACATAATGTGTGTCGTGTGCTCGATCATCACTTATATAAAAGTGATATTCTTTAATAAAATATCGATTGTCGTTGGTGCTTTCTATGTTATCGAGACTCCGTTGAGCATGTCTATATAGAACGTGGACACATATCGTGACTTGATCAGAATGATAATATTCACTCTATATTTCTTTTTGTTCAATGAATGTGTAATTCTCTGCAAAATCAACTACAGACAAAATTTTCCCTGGTGGAAACACTTCACGGGATTGTTTGAATTGCAGGTCTTTCCATCGAGATCTATGTGAATGCTTGGTGTATTTATAAATTTCTTCCTCAAACTTCCTCAAAAAATTGATCACACAAATTATCTACCTTCAAATCAATCCTTTTGGAAATAACATTTGAAGAATGTGGAGTCGTGCTGTTGATATATTCATATCTCTTCCAATTGACTGTTGTATTAGAAAATGATTGATCATTCATATAAATATGATACTTTGAATGAAACAAACTTAGATTTCCACAACGATTAAATTTCTTTCCACCAACACATATTTTTTTTGTAAAATAAATCATCATCTTCTCTTTCACATAGAATTTCAGATATAAAAGCACAGAATGTGGAAGGAGGTGAACTTGGCCATAAGTTTTACTAAAATCCAAAAAAGTGTTGTAATAAAACTCAAATTCCACATGATAATGACAACAACAAGTGTCACGAACAATGATGTGTCTAATAAACTAGGGTTTTTGTTGCACAAATGTATTGATGGAAATTTTAACTTCTTTGTACTCTTCTTTGAACTTATTGAACAATTCTATTTATGTCATTGGAAATATATGTTTTAGATGTTCTTCATATTGTTTTCATGCTATTCTTCATCGCAACACATCCCTTATATGTGGTGAAACACGAGATTCTTCCAACCAACAATTACGGGCCAATTCTTTAACATTTTCTGCAAGTCTATCTTTGTAGGGTTGTCTAGAAATCACTGCCCAACAAACCTTCATCATTTGCAATCAAAATTTTCTATGTTTGTGGAATGTTTTTCTTGATGTTCCCATCGTTTTTTCCATGTGTCGTGTCAAACAATATTTTATATTGCTAGATGAAACAATTGCTGTTTGTATCACTTTACGTGCAACACTAACATCTTTTTTTCGAGATTTTCCAAAATCTTTTAATACACTAGTTATATTGTCGAAGACATTTTGTTTCACCTTTGTATCCTTTGTCAACTTTTGAATACCCAATAATGATGTAGCTTATTTTAAATTTCTTGACTTTATTAGACAGAGTAAAAGTTGAGATTGCATTGTTACTGATTCATCTTTGAAAAAAGTATTCTATATATTCTTAGTTCGATATCTTATATAATGCTTAGCTTTTTTCTTCCCAAATTTTTCAGTATCAACATTTTCTAATATTTCATCATCAATGTTGATAGATTCTCCTGCATATTTCAATTTAAAGTTTATATTAAAAAACAAAACCCAAACATAAATTCATAAACTATATATACAAGTGTTCATTTTGTATTATCTAAATTTATGTACATACCTATATGTGACTCGTCTTCTGCTTCAATTTCAGTTTCAACGTCTTCTGCTTCAATTTCAGTTTCAACGCCTTCTGCTTCAATTTCCGTTTCAACGTTTTCGTCAACATTATGAGACAAATCTATTTATGTTTTTTGAAAAACATCAAATTGTAATTACATTCAATTATATTATTTACAATATTTTAAATTTGAATTCAATACTTTTAATATAGACAACATGTGCATGCATACTGGGTTGGATTTCTTCTTGTTGAAAATCTCTATTTACATTATCATCGTTTCTTTCTTCAATATTTGCACGTTCTCATTTCTTTCTCCAATAATTCTCTTTCCTTTGTTCGTTTTGGTGAGTATCATTTCGAGTGAGATCAAATATTCTCTTGCACAAACTTTTGTTTCCCATGACTTTTATAGTTATTTGTAAAAGATATGTTCAACAAAGATTTCACCTTGAAGAAATGCTCAACATTTATCTTTCAACATATAAATTGTTATTCCAATAAAAACTTGAACAAACATCAATTACATTATTCAAGAAAAAACAAAAAGATGATTCGAAACTTTGTTTAGGTGCTCTAGAAAACCATCATGTATCAATATCGATCCTCCGATTAAGCCTATGGAATAGAGGGAAGAAATACAGAAAGAAAAGAATACCGTTGCAATCAGTAATAGAAATGATTTGAAATCCTTATCCCTGAGCTCATATCTTTCCGTTCATCCGATGAATTGTGTTAAATGTGTTTGATCGAAAGCAAATTTATACGATTTGGTGCGAAATGAAAAGATATGACATGTCTTTTCATTTTTTCCGACTGACGAAATTTGCTCAACAGTCTTTCGGCTGAAAACCTTGGAAACCATTTAGTTTTTATGGTTTCTGTTAGAATTTCGGTTTTCAGATGAAATATTAGTTTTTCGGCCGAAATCTTATTTCGGCCGAAAACTAAAAATTGGGACTGTATTCAGAAACCAGAGAATTCCCCCAAGCTTACATGAACTTTGGAGGTTGCGGACTCTTGCAAATACTCATAATTTGGTTTCGAAAATGACACCAGCATTTGAAAAATTGAATCTACTTTCAATTCCTATAATTTGCTTTCATTTTCATTATTTTTATCTATTTTTATTTAATTTTAAAAAAAAATCACTGTATAATATTTTCAGCAGACATTCTGATTCGGTGAAATGAAATATCTGTATTTCTAAAAATATACAGTGAAACATTTAGAAACAAATATATTCATAATCCTTAAACTATTCTTTTCAAAATGGTATATTTAGATTTTACTTTTAAGTAAAAATTAAGATAGATACAAGGTGTGAGAAAACATGTGTTTAAAATCTACAACATTTTCATCTTGGTCAACTTAAAAAAATTCTAGAAATTATAATATTCATCTTTCAGATTCAAAATTATAGTCATAATAAAATAGAGTCTTTGTAGATTGTTGTAGTATATTTCGTTTCTTAAAAACATAAGTTTAATAATAGATACATTGTTGTGAGAAAAAATAACTAATTATTATTCCTTTCATGTTTACGAAACATACTGTTAAACAATTGTCAAATTGACATATCAAATCTTGATAATTGTTTTTTGAAAAACAGTCTTTGGAAATCTAACAAAATTCTTCACAAGTTTTGTTTTTATTGTAAAGTGAAATTTTAAATAAAAAAAATACTTTTGTATGCCGAAAGTTGAAGAACTTGTGAAAATACAGTTTTTTTTTCCTCATAAAACAAACAAAAGTGTTACCCATCTTCATGATTTTACCCTAATATTACAACATTGCGTACTTTTACTAGGTATCAATTATAGGAATGAAAAAGCCTCAAATTATTGTCTCCTTCGTGAAGCCACCGAACTCTGGACTTTTATTTCCAAAGATTTTCCTCCTGCTTATCCCTTTTATCAATTTCTATTATAAGCTTATCCTCCTTTCTTATACTTTCTCTGGATTGACCTGTCAAAATGATCCTACTGCAATGCTTCCATCTCCTGCTCCAAGTGTATCTTCTAAGAAAAATATTCCCAAAGACTTATTTATTCCAATTTTTTATTTTGAACTTGATTTGCTTCAACCACTGTTGGACCTGGTACATTTTGGTGTCATAAATATCATCTCTCTCTGACCACCGACATCTAATATTATGCATGAAATATGGATGATCCATCTATAAGTGTTCAAAACATAATGGTTTGGGCCTAGGTTTTAGAGAGATTTCCTATGCTAATAAGATTGACTAGTGATCTGATTCAACATTAGGTAAAATATCAGCTGAGATAGCATGCTATAATTGAAACAAATATTTAGAGACAAGGAATCAATCTAATATTACCACAATTTGTATTGCTCTACCCTGCTTATTGTTCCAGACATGGATACCACTACTGGTAGGGATGTCAGTGAGTCAAACTTTGGTAATGAGGTCGCAGAAGGATAATCTCTTGGCTTTGAGCTTCCGAATTCCCCCTTTTTATCTGCCAATGAAGTTATCATGTTAAAATCCCCTCCTACAATCTATGGCTGATCATGTAGGTTCGTTCCTAAAAGGTTGATGTCATCCAAGTAGGTTCTCTTTCTGGTTGGGTCTTGGGGGCCATACACATTGGAAATAAATCCATACTCCTATGACCCAATAGTTTTATACTTTTATATTATTATCCTAGGAGAGATGGAGTGAACCTTTATGGATATGATCTTTAGAATCCAGGGAATTGCCAATCCTCCCGAAACTCCCTCTGCATCTACTAAAATTACCTCACTGTTTCTCTAGATTTTCTTAGCTATTTTGACCAATGAATCCTTTTGGAATTTAGTTGCTTGAAGCATTATAATAATAGAATTATCCTGACTAATTATCTTCTTAAGTGTCCTATTTTTTGAGAGGGAATTGAGACCTCACATATTCCAAGAGAGGATCTTCATTTTTAAACTTTTGGTTGGGGGTGGAAATATTTTTCCGGCAGTCCTATTGTAGCATCCCCAACCCCCAAGCTAAGCCATGCCACATAAAAATTTCAACTTCGATACCATTAAATCAAATAAAAATGCTTTTCATATGAACAAAATGATGCATACTACAACAAATATATACATGCATAATAATACATGAAAATGCCAAATAGAAATACACAATTATTTACACGGTAATTAATTCAAACACACAAACTTAAGACATTTATATTTTGTAAATAGTGACCAAATCCGTGTAGACCTTGGAATTTTCTCCTAGTCATAGATCTTATGCTCATAAACTTTGAGCAACATGTCACCCCTGAGTTGGGGCTAAATTCACTAGGGAAAAGGAATCCTAGCCAGACTAAGGTCTCTCAAACAACATAAATGATCATATTAAGGTGCCATCTCTAGCCACAATTCTACAACCTCTCATTCCCCACATGCTTGTCTCACCCCATGAAGTGTGCCTCTTCTCTTCTCAACAGTCCTTTGACTGCCCTACTTCCCTTTCAGGGCTTCAAAAAATGGGTTGAACATGAAGTCTCATAGCTCTGTATTTGCAACCCGCCACCTAGGGAAATAATTCCCATTAGTTCTCTCACCTTGAGAGAATCCTCACAACCCGCTTCTTCAACATGCACACATTCCTGGCAACCTATTTCTTCAGCTTAGACCACCCAGATTCACTGGTTTACCCACAGTTGCTAAAGCTTCCTAGTACAGATATGGTGATGGAAACCAGGTACAAATAACAAGAGGTGAGAGTGAATAATGAGAGAATGATGAGTGAATGATGATAAAATTCACTATTTCGCAACTATATGTATGGATGTTCCCAACTTAACACTTATCATGTTGGGAACTACCTTGGGCTTCACTTGGGGTATGTTCCCCACTTTAGAAACTTAGGATATATTTATATCCCTACCTAGAATTTAAGAGTACTAATATAATATTCCTTTGGGCTTAATCCCCCTTAGCTTATCCCCTCTCCTAGACTCTTAGCCCCCCATACTCTTTTTGTCTGGTTGGTCTGCAACAACAATATATTTTATTAATATATGAGTGTGATTACATATTACAAAGGTAGGCTCACTGGCCTTTTAGCATTTGGCTCTCTAGCCTAATAACGACACATGCACTCTGGCCTCAAAATACGTATACAAAGGAACTCTGGCCCAAAATTTCCTGGCTCACCAGCTTATATGTACATTACAATTGGGGTTCGACCTAGGGGTATTACATTCCTCTCCCCCTTATTTATGCACTATCCTCAGTGCATTATATACTCATGTACAATAAAAAACTTCAAAAGTATTCAAAAAGATGTGGGTACTCCACCCGCATGACATCTTCATGCTCCTAGGTTGCATCTTCAAGACTGTAACAGGTCCACTGTACCTTTACCATCCATATTTCTCAAGTCCAGAGTAGCTTGACTTTCCTATCCAATATGCACACCAAATTTACTCAAAAGTCTTCTCCTTGCTCCACCTAGACCACATTCCAATAAATTATGATTAGCATCAAGCACATACCTTTTAAGAAAAGACACATGGAATACATTATGAATGCATGTGGATGTAGGTAGTGCAAGCATGTATGCAATAGGGCCAATCTTTTCCATAATCTCAAATGGCCCACAATAACGTGTTGTCAGCTTTGAACAGTTCCCAAACTTCAAGGAACTTCTCTTGGCCTTTACTTTCAAGAACACATGGTCACCCACTTTAAAATCTCCATGAGTTCTTCCCTTATTTGCATAAAATTTCTGTCTGTTTTTGGCAACCTTTAAGTTTTACTTAATATTCACCATTTGTTCTTTCATTTCTCTGAGCAATTTTGACCCAACCACTGCTTTGTCTGATGGGTTGTCCCAACTCACTGGTGTGTTGCACTTTTTTCCATATAGTGCCTCAAATGGGCTCATCTTTAAAGATGTTTGATACCCATTATTATAAGAAAACTCAACGAAGTGTAGATAATATTCCCATTTTGATGGTTTATCCATCACATACATCCTCAACACATCTTCAATCACCTGATTTACCCTCTCTGTTTTCCCATATGACTCTAGATGATATGTTGTGCTAAATTTCATATTTGTTCCAAATCCTTTGATTTTCCGTGTTGAGTGCATCAACCACCTTTTTCTCTTTGTATTTTATATGATTTACATCAAATTCATACTCACTGAGGAACTCCAACCATCTACTTTTTTAACATTCAAAGTTGGTTGTCCAAACAAATATTTCAGACCACTATGGTCTGTCCTCAACCCAAATCTCTTTCCCATGAGGTAGTGCCTCCACATATTCAAGGCATGGACTATGGCTTCCAATTCTAAATCATGAGTGTCATAGTGTCTCTCATGCTCTTTTAACTTCCTTGATTCATAGCATACCACATGCCCATTCTGACTAAGGACTCCTCCAAGCCCTTCCTTGCATGCATAAATGCATACAACAGAATCTTCATTTGGATCAACAATCCTCAAAATTGGTGCACTTGTCAACAAGATCTTCAAGTGTTGGAAGCTTCTTTCACAATCATAACTCCACTCAAATCTCACACCCTTCTTTTGCAAAGATGTGATTGGGTGTGCAATATTTGAGAAAACTTTGATAAATCTTCTATAATACCCTGCAAGTCCCATGAAAGATCTCACCTCTGATACATTCTTTGGTACTAACCATCTTTCAATGGCTCTTATATTTTCTGGATCCACTGCTATCCCTTCCTCTGATATGATATGGTCCAAATAATGTATCTTCCTATGATAAAATGAGCACTTTATCAAATTTGCATACAATTAATGCTCCCTCAATACTTGTAGCACCATCCTCAAGTGCTACTCATTCTCTTCTTTAAATTTAGAGTAAATAAGTATGTCATCCAAAAATACAATGACAAACTTATCTAAGTAATCTCTGAAAATACCATTCATTAAACACATGAAGACAACTGGTGCATTTGATAACCCAAATGGCACCACTCTGAACTCATAATGGACATAACTTGTTCTAAAGGTTGTCTTGTTGATGTATTCTTGTTTATTTATCACCCGATGATAGCCTAATCTGAGGTCAATCTTGGAGATTATCTTATCATCTTTCCGCTAATCAAAGAGATCATCTATCCTTGGAAAATGATACTTGTTCTTCACAGTTACCTTGTTCATCTCCCTGAAGTCAATGCAAAGCCTCAACGTTCCATCCTTCTTTTTCACAAATAATACCAGCGCACCCAAAGGTGATACACTTGGGAATATATACCTCTTCTTCAAAATATCTTCAAGCTGCATTTGCAATTCCTTCAGCTCTAGTGTACTCATCCTAAAGGAGTCTTAGATACCGGGGATGCTCCAGGCACCAGATTGATAAAGAAATCAATGTATCTCTTGGGTGGAAACCCTGATATTTATCTAAATACATATTCAAACTCTTTTAGGACCTCATAGTCTTCAATGCTTGGCACTCTATCATTAGGTGTCTCTTCTATTTGTGCTGCAAATATTTGGCACCCTTTCCTGAAGCTTTTCTTCAACTGCAAGGATGAAACTTCTATGATAATTACTGCCCTTGGAATACCTTGAACTGTCCTCAAGTGCCCTTCCTCATCCAAGCAAGTAAAAGACTTGCTATAATAGTCTAGAACGACATGATGCTTTTCTAACCAATTCATACCAATTAGGAAATCATATGAACCCAAAGGTATGATATTCAAATCTTCCTTGGTGCTTAGTCCATTCATGTCCATTGGACATGCCTTAACCATCTCATTAATTCTTCTTTTAGCTCCTGTAGCTAGTTGCACAAGCCAATATTTCCCAAGCTTGATTATTGGAACTATGAATAGCTCCTGAATCAATTAAAATAGAAAAGGGTTGGTCATTGATCTTACCTTCCACTTCAATCATATGAGATTGAAACTCAGTTTGCTTGTTTCCCATGGTTGCATAGATCCTTGGCATGCTTTTGCCAATGTCCTCAATTGTATAAGCATGCTGTACATTATGAACAATCCTCACTTTTTCACCTCTATGAGGGAAATATCTGTTATTCTCTCCTTCACAACCCAAAAATTTAATAGGTTGTTTCCTTGGTCTTTGACCCATTGTTTTTGTCATTCTGGGCTCCTTGGAAGCTGACTATCCCTGAGAATTATTTCTAAAGAATGGTGGCTTGGTCCCCTTCTTCCTTTGCTCCATATTTCCTTTCTTCTTGTCTTCCCAAGACTTTTGGAAAGTTGGTATTTCTCTATTTTGATCACAGAGGCATTTAATAACTCTCCTTATGGTTTCCTCTAGTGTCTTGGGATCATCATACTGTATGTTATCACTGAAAATTGATGGCAACCTACTTAGGTACCTTTGAATATTGACCTGTTCACCCTTGATGAAGTCAACGTATTTCATCATCTCTAAAAATATCCTTTCATACTCATCCATGGTCATATTCCCAAGCTTGAGTTCAAAGAACTCCTTCATATTTATATAATAATAATGCTTGGTCAAGTACTTCTTCTGAAAGAATATTTTAAACTCCCTCCAAGTAATCTTCTTCTCATCAATGTGTTGTACTTGTACAAACTGGTCCCACCACATTGATTCTTTTCCCTTGAGCTGGTAGATGGAAATTATTCCTTATGCTTGTGAGGAATAATTATGCAACTAAAAGTACTTCCTCATGCACAACAATCAGATATTTGCATCCTCATCTTTCTTCTGCTCACCATCAAAGGTAAGAGGCTTGATATTATTCATTTCTCATTGTAGCTCATCTACCCCCGACCTCCTCTTATGATTTTTGATAGGAGATGGAATTGAACTACTGTGTTCTCTCCTAACTGAATGCCTTGGTGAGTGGTGGTGATGCCTAACAACACTTCTTTTTTCTTTTCTTTTATCACAAGACATGTGACTCCTTGACTTGCTTGATTCTGTCTCCTTATCCATTTTCTTCTCTATTTTTTTCCAATCTCTATAACAACTTGATGTTGAATCCATCTTACTGTTCCTTGGATTTGATAAGCCTTTCATTATCATCCTTATAATTTTGAAAATCTCTTTGAAGACTCTTTATAGTTTCCACCAAATTCATGCTCTCTTCCTTGCCTTCATCATGCCCATTGGACTCTATTCCTTTATTACCCATGCTCACACAAAACCCATTGACTTCATCCTCTGTGCATCTCCCATGCCTCTGGTATCTTTGTTTATTTCATGCTTATCTATTTCCACTTAAATATGAAAAATGTGCAGGCAATAGGATTTGTTAGACTATAATAAATTAAAAAAATCTATTAGTTTATGCATCATTCTGCCCTTTAAATACTCCAGAAATAGTAATTTTTTTTTCTTGTGAATTATTAGCCCAATTCACATTTCTGGGTGAATAAATGGATTCCTTTGTCCAAGGCATTTCCAACGACTTATTCCTTGCTCAATTCAGAGTTATGAGCATAAATTTATGGTCATTTAACCAATACCCACTTATTCCTTCTGCTCACTGATCTAGATGGATGTCGGTGGCCTCCCAGCTATTCCAACTGGCTCATTTTGGTAGTTTCCAGTTCGATAGTTTTTTACTAGTTTTCGGGTCCCTGACTTCCAGGGCCATTTTGAGGCCCTAAACACCATTTTTAGGGCTCGCCACAATGAAAATGTGTAGGGCTCTCCATAGAAAATATGTGTAGTCCTCAGATAGGCCTTTCCAACAGGATATCATGTGCCTAAAACGAATATCGTATGAAAAAGTTACGACCTCGAGAAGTTGATGTACTAACTTACCCAAACAGGGCCCACATGACTTTTGGCGCTTCATCTCCTAGGGTTAGGTTTTTGGATGTCTAGGGTTTTTGACATTCTTGTTTATTGTAAAAAGGCCTTGAGAGCCTCATTGTAATCATCTTCTTGTGAATGAGTGCAACCGTCATATCTCTTCTTAGAGATAAGCCACCACCATTTTAGAAAACTTGTTTTCCGTTGCATTTTACAGTTTCAGATTATTTCCTTATTGAACAAAAACCTGTTTTACTGTATATCTGTTATTTTGTGTTAATAATCTTTTGACAATAATATGTATTCATTTCATTCTTCTCATAAAATCGGATCAGTGGTATTAGAGCGGTCTTCTCCTTGTCGTTCTTAATGCATGTCCCTAACGAGGTTAGGGTACAAAGAATTGGGTCTCAAGCTTGTTTCTCTTGAGGAAAAAATCTCTCGCACGCCCAAATGACCTCTCATGGCGGGAGAAAATAAAGATGATGGGACAAGAGATCCATTGAAAATGTTTCTTGAGGAATCCCTCATGCAACAGAGGAACGATATGATGGATAGTTTTGCACAAATCCTCCAGTGGCTACCAACAGGAGATGCATCTTCCTCAAACAGAGGCACCACCCCCTTTAAGGTACAAATCAACTTCGATATTCCTATATTTGAAGGTCAGACAAACACAGATGCTATAGAAAAATGGTTGAATATGCTAGAAGGGTATTTATTTGTCCATAACTTCTCAAATAGAGAAAATATTACTTTTGCACTCCTCAAAGCCATTCCCCATGTCAAAGATTGGTGGGAAAATTTCTGTGAGCAGAAGGAAACAGAGAAACCCTCATTCTTTACAGTCGTGGTTACCTGGGAGTCCTTCAGGGATGCTATTAAGGAACAATATTACCCTATTGAAAGTTATGATGACTTGTATACAAAATGGACCACATTGCAGCAGGAAAGAGACCAAGCAGTGCCCGAGTTCACAAATATCTTCCATACCTTGTGCACCAAGTTGGGTATCAAATATTTTGAGTGACATATGGTGCTCAAGTATCGTGGTGGTCTGCATAGATACATCCAGGCTGAAATGGAGTTTCTGGACATCTCATCCTTAGGCTTAGCCTACCGATATGCTGTCAAAATCGAGTAGAAGCTCAAACAAAAGACACGACAATTTGGGCCTGGGAACCCCTCACAACAAAAGCCAGGAAAGGGCAGCCCCAAACAGTAGAACAAAGGACATAGAAAATATGGACCGCCTCAGGACAACCAGTCTAGACTGAAAGCAAAGACATACACCAGAAAGAAAAAGAAAGATACCGGGAAGTGGTGCGACTTCCATAAGAGCCCCTGACATAACACTGTTGATTTCCGCTCAAAGCAGTCGCTAGAGGCTCAGGTGAAAGCCTCTGAATCAGATGCAGGTTTTGAATCCGAGTCAGAATCATAAAGGGGGAGATGGATCATTGATGCAGAATCCAGTGCTACCGTTGCTACCACCAAGATCCAGCCCAGTGAACCAGATGAGCCAAAGGAAGGCGAACATATTTTTCATTCACATATGTGGGTGAAGGGTACCTCGCTGCACTTCATCATTGATAGTGGTAGCCAGAAGAACCTCATCTCAACAGAGGTTTTCAAGCGACTCGCCCTCACCACAACGCCACACCTGTAGCCCTACACTATTAGATGGCTCCGCCAAGGAAGTGACATCTGTGTCAGCCAACAATGTTGCCTGCCATACGACATCAAGCCCTTCAAAGACGAGGTATTGTGTGATGTTGCCCCTCTCGAAGTTTGTAATGTTATTTTGGGCCAACCATATTTATGGAAACACCTTGATGTATATGAGTCTAGGCCTTGTAGTGTATTATTACTTTGAACAAGAAATTGTACAGGATACCGGAGGCAGTCCCACCTAGTGCTATTTCCTTGATATCTTCCAAGCAATGTAGGAAGGTCATCTCTTAGACGGGGAAGTTTTTCTTCTTCATTATTCACTCTTAAAATGAGTGAAAGATCGCAACCACATCTAGGGTCTTCGCGATCGACCTCTCCACACAACAGAAGCAAGTGTATAAGGTCGTGGAAGAATACTAAGATATCTTCTCCTCACCTACTAGGGTACCTCTGCACTGTCAGGTCAAGCACCCCATCGAGCCGACCCCCAACGCACCACTTACCAATGGGTCAATCTACCGCTGCTCTCTGTTAGAGAATGAGGATATCAAGCGACAGATCCAAGAACTACTCCACAAGGGGCACATCCATCCCATCTCATCACCTTGTAGGAGTCCAATCGTGCTGGTACAGAAGAAATATGGAACCTGGAGACTCTGCATTGATTACTGGGCCCTAAATAAAATCATATTCAGAAACCAGTACCTGATTCCTCGAATCGACGACCTCCTTGATAAGCTCACAGGGGCCAAATACTTCAGTAATATTGATCTGAAGTCTGGATACCACCAGGTCTCGATAGAACAAACATATATATGGAAGACCGCCTTCAAGTCAAAGGAAGGTCTTTTCGAATGGTTGATCATGCCCTTTGGCTTGAAAAATGCTCCAACCACTTTCATGAGGATGATGGAATATATCCTGCGACTATTCACCAATACTTTTGTAGTGGTGTATCTGGATGACATTCTCGTTTACAACAAGACTTGGGTAGAACACTTGCAACATATTCAACAGGTTCTGCACACCCTGTGGCAGCACAAGCTATATGCCAACTTGGAAAAATGCTCCTTCGGCATGGACATGGTCCATTACCTGGGCTACATTGTTGATCAACATGGTGTACATGTGGATCCATCCAATATCCAAGACATTCATGACTGGCCATCCCCAACCACACTCACTGAGCTTCGAATCTTCTTGGGCCTTGCCAATTTCTACCACAGGTTCGTGTTGAGATTCTCCCATATTACATGGATCCTCAGCCAAGTAACCAAGGGTGGTGGTAAGGAAAAAATTGTGTGGGGCCAGTCCCAACAACAAGCGTTCGATGATTTGAAGCAACGATTGTGCTCAACCCCATTACTTTCACTACCAAACCTTCAACAACCCTTTGAGATAGAGACAAATGCTTCAGACTATGCTGTGGGCACCGTTCTCACTCAGCACAACCACCCCATGGCCTATCATAGTGAGACACTATCAGATGTTCTCCGTAAGTACCCTACTTACGACAAAGAAATGTACTCCATTGTGAAAGCCTGCCGCTAATGCAAACATTACATTCTTGGGAAGGAGAAAATCATCTAGACATATCATAAGCCACTGTAGTTCATGCAGACACAAGGAAGATTGCAAAATGACTGCCATCAGAAGTGGTCCACATACTTGTAGCAATTCCACCTCAACATCAAGTATAAAACATGAAGCACCAATCAAATCATTGATTTCCTTAGTAGACCGCCAGTTGCGACACTCACCACGGTGCTAGACTCTTGCGACCATGAAACCTCTGGATGGCCCCAACTCTATGAGACAGACCTGGGCTTCGCCACCACCTACTAAATGTTGGGCACAAATGCAGTTGTCATTAATTTCCATCTTCAGGATGGGATGCTGTGCTGTCTGTGCCATACCTTCATTCCATCAAGTGAGCGAGTGAAGATGATCTGGCAAGCCCACTACAGTCGAGTGGCAAGACACTTCGGTGTCGAAAATACAATGGCAATGTTGCAGAAACATTTCTACTTGCTGAAACTTCAACAAGAGGTCAACAACTACCACTAAGAAATAGGGCCTGTACACCCCTCTTCCTACTCTTGACATGCCATGGGAATCCATCTCCATGGACTACATGTCGGGCCTCTCATCCACCAAGTGGGGAAATGACTATGTTTTTGTGGTTGTTGATCACTTTTCTAAGATGGCGATTCTGGCCATATGAAAGAAGAGCATCACAACAGAGGCCACTGCCAAGCTCTTCTTTGAACGAGCCTGGGTACATTTTGGAATCCCACAAACCATTGTCTTAGATCGGAACAATCGATTTCTCAACACATTCTGGTCGAGCCTTTGGTCACTGCTGGACACCAAGCTCAACAAATCCATGACCTTCCACCCCCAGAAACATGGCCAAATCAAGGTCGTAAATCGAATAATCGTGCATATCCTGCGCATGTATAATTCCAAGCACCCTTGCACATGGGATGAGAGTCTTCCCTATGTCCAACATAGCTATAACCGAGCCTTGCATAGCTCAACTGGCCATAGCCCCTTTCAGGTGGGGTTGGGATTCCAACCATTGGGTCCCATAGATGTTGCACTACCCCTTGCGATCACCTCGACCGACTCATATCCTGCTCCAACTGAAGCTGGAAAAGTCACTCGGTTCATTGAGCGGATCCAACACATCCGTCAATAGGTTTAGGATATCCTACAGAAGTCCAATGACAAGTATAAGCATTGACATGATCAACACCGGGTGCCACATAAGTTTCAGGTGGGTGACAAAGTTTGGTTACATTTACAAAAAGAACATCTTACCGGACCCCATCAAAATATTTTCCCACTCCGTTATGGGCCGTACATCATCACCAATGCCATGGGTGATAATTCTTTTGATCTCAACATTCCTCCTTTCCTTATCCTGTACCTAGTGTTCAACGTGGAACTCCTTCGACCTTATTTCCCACCATTATTAGACACCTCAGAGACAACAAAACAATTGACACCAATAGATCTCAACCCCGACTGCATACAAAATACATCCAATGATCATATTGTGGACAAAAATGTCAAGGGCACTTTCCAACAAAGGATCCAACTTTATCGGGTTGCCAAAGTAGGACAATTCCTACACCAAGGAAAGTGGCTCACCCTGGGCCAAATTCAACAAAACATTCCTCATCTAATGGGGGCACTCAACGCAATGGATACCATTGATTCCTAAGGGGGGAGTATTGATCCATATGTATTTTTGTGGCCTCCCACCTATTCCAACTGGCTCATTTTGGCAGTTTTCCAATTCGACAATTTTTTCCTAGTTTTCGGGTCCCTGACTTCTGGGGCTATTTTGAGGCCCTAAAAAACGTTTTTAGGGCTCACCACAATCACGATATATAGGGCTTTCCACAAGAATCATGTGTATTCCTCGGATATACCTTTCCAATGGGATATCGTGCACCTAAAATGAAGATTGTATGCAAAAGTTACGACCCCAGGAAGTTGATGTACTAACTTACCAAAACAGGGCCCACATGAATTTTGGCGCTTCATCTCCTAGGGTTAGGTTTTTGGATGTCTATGGCTTTTGAAATTCATGTTTATTGTAAAAATTCCTTGAGAGCCTCATTGTAATCATCTTCTTGCGAATGAGCGCAATCGTCACATCTCTTCTCAGAGATAAGCCACCACCTTTTTAGGAAGCTTGTTTTCCGCTGCATTTTACAATTTCAGCTTATTTCCTTATTGAATAGAAACCAATTTTACTATATATATGTTATTTTGTGTCAAGCATCTTTTGATAATAATCTGTGTTCATTTCGTTCTGCTCATAAAATCTGGATCACTCACCCTTCAACCAGGTGCAATTTCTAGCTGTGCTTATGCATCCTTTAAAATTCTCCTTTGGAAGTTTGACAAGAGCTCAACTGGGTTCTTAGATAACAATATTTTGGACAATATGTCTAATTTTATCCTTCATTTGAGATCCAAGATACTAGATACATCCTACTAAAGTTTTAGGCCAATTTATCTTTTTAATCCTGAATGCTATAGGTGCCTTCTATGTTCTCCTCTGCATTTTTGGGTGCCCATAATCTCAATTTAGCTCCATGCGTGTCTTCTATGGCTCAAGATATTTATGCATATTATTGTGTTCCCCAATCCGATTAAAGAGCAGGAGGTTATGGCCCTAAGATTGAATTGGTACCCAAAAATACCCTCCACTATTTGGCCTATAACTCCCTCATACTGGCTCCGTTTGATGAACAATTTGTATCCTTAGAAATCTCTCTCCGAGCTCTATAATTTTAGATACAAAAACTATTATAGTTTGGTATGAATTTGATTTCAAAAAAATTCTATTTGGGCCTCTGAAATTGGTCTGAAAAAATATGACCTGAAAAACCTTGAATTTTCCCAGTAATTTTCATTAATTTATGAGAAATTTAATTAAATCCCGTTGACTGGGATGATGACGTGGAATCCTAGTCCACCCAACACCCCTGAAAGGAATCCATGTCAAATCTCCACCCACATGGCCTTGTGTTGTCATCCTTTATATTCTTCTCCTTCTTGTTTCTATTCTTCTCCTCTACCTCCACTAGCCCGCACGTTACTTTATTTTTTGGGCCCTACAACCCTTGGTTGCCTACGTGACACATTTTCATTGGGTCGCAGGGATAGATGGGCCCTATCCTGCACCCATTCTCCTCGGTGCGCGAAGTTTCATGTCCATATGATCAGATGGTGCATATTTTTGGCCTGATCAATGATCACGATCGAGATCAACGACCACCGTTGTATCACGCCCCCCTTGACCTACCGATCGTTAACAAAAGGGGCAGTAGTTCGTAAATATTATCACTGGTTTTTCGGTGTGTGATGTATTGCATCCTAGTTAATTTATCCCTCCCCCTTGGTGGTTTCTAAAACCACCAGGGGACGCCCCGCATCATGGTTCCACATGCAAGCAGGTGCCCCGCCAACGCGGCTCCACATGGTTTGTCACCTATCGTCTTGTCACCTACCATTTCTGACACAATTTCCACTGTGTACCTTCTATCATGGAAATACACGTCACCCATATACAACGTCAGCTGACATGTGGCTTCCATGTCATGAGGACATCATTGTACAAAAAAATTCCCAAAATTTTCCAATTTTTACAAAATTCCTAATTTTTTCAAAATGCCCCAAAACACCCAATTTCATAATTGTTTTATCGAGCTACTATTGAAGCTCTATGATCAAATCAATAGGACCAATTTAGGCATTACAAGCAGTAATTTAACTTCTTCATTTGAGACTTGACTGCTTCATATCGAATTCACCATGAATTCCTCTACGGAAATTAGGGCTTTTACCCAATTTCGCCCCAATTTTGTCATGGGGGCCATGGATGCTCTACAACATTGAAATTTGGCCATCTATAGGTCAAAATTTTACCAATTAGAGATTTAAATTGGGGATTTTAATCCCTGTTCTTGATCCTTTCAAATTACCCATGAAATTTCCCCAATTTCACAACAATAATTTTGTCAAACAAATTGCAGACATACTCCAGGAATTAAGTTTCTGCAATTTCTGTTTTCAACACTCTGCTAACTAGTCCCATGCATGATCAATGTCAAAATCAGAGCTCTGATACCACATTATAGCATTCCCATCCCCCAATCAGGGCCATGCCACATAAAAATTCCAACTCTGATACCATTAAATCAAATAAAATGCTCTGCATATGAACAAAATGATGTAGACTACAACAAATATATACATGCATAATAATACAGGAAAAATCCATCATATAAATACACAATTATTCACATAGTAATTAAATCAAACACATAGAAGATACTTATATTTTGTAAATTGTCATCAACTGCGTGCAAACCTCAGACTTTCCTCATGGCCATAGACTGTGCTGCTCATAAAATTTCAGTAGCAGGTCACCCCCGAGATGGGGCTAACTCCACGAGGGAAAATTAATACTAGCAATACTAAGGTCTCTCAAACAATATAAATTATCATACTAAGGTGCCATATCTAGCTACCAACCTATATCCTTTCATTCCCCACATGCATGTCCCACCCTAGGAAGTGTGCCCCTTCTCTTCTCAACAGTCCTTTGGCTACCCCACTTCCCTTCCAGGGATTCGACAACATGTTGGATAGGAAGTCTCATAGCTCTGTAGCTATAGCCTGGCACCCAGGGAAAAAATACCCAGTAATTCTCTCACTTGGAGATAATTCTCACGGGCCCGACAATCCGCTTCTTCAACATGCACACATGCATGGAAATCTGTTTCTTTAGTTTAAACCACCCAGGTTCACTAGTTTACCCATATCTACAAAATATCCCCAATATAGATATGGTGATGGAAGGCAGGTACAAATAGCAAGAATAACTTTTGCTAATGCACAATGAATAACTTTAACAAATTCTGACCCTGCTAGACCTCCTAGTATTGCATACATAGCTTTGAAATTACTCTCATAGAGTCTCTTACCTGTAGCATCTATCAGAATGGTTGCTGGGACTTTATATTCACTTAGTACAGCCTGCCAAATATCTACTCCTTGAGTTTGTAAAAAAAACTTCATCTTGATACTCCAAAAAACATAATTATGAACATCAAATAAAGGCAATCCATGTTTTGTAAATTATGACTTCTTATCCATTATGAATGATCAAAAACTTTCAGTGGTTAAACTAATATCTTGAAGTAACCTGCTCTGATACCATTTGTTGGTAGTACGACTGTCGTTAGACCAAAACCCGCAGGTGATTGGTAAACTCACCACCGCCAGATTTCAAGGATCCACGAGAGGCGATTAGTCCCTTTTCATGATACACTAGGGAGCGTTGACTACTTTCAATTGTGTGCAACAATGGTCTCTTGTAGATCATCCTTTTTGTGGATCAATGGAGAGCTTCTTGTGAGAATATCTTTTGGAGTATTGGTGGAGAGCTTCTTGTGAGAGATTCTTGAGCATTTTTGGTGTGGAACACTTGAGAATATTGAAGATCTATAAGTGACCGAGGTAACCAAAGGATATATAAGCTGAATTTCAGAGGGAAGGTGAAGAAAAGAGGGTCAGAATTCAAGGGAGGATAAATTCTTTTCATGATGCTTTCTAAGGTATGTTATTTACAGGTCATCTCACCATTTTCACAATATTTTTTTTTCTATAATGATTCAGACCGTGAGATTGATATTCCATTGAGGAAACATATCCAATTATATTTGGTAAAAAATTCATCTTGTGGTTCGTTGTATTTTTGGAGATACACTTTGTGGAAAACAGGGTTTGTGGCTAGTCCCGAAACTAGTCTAAAACAAGTATTTCGGGTAAAAACGTCATAACTTCTTCATAACATATCAAAATTTAGTGAGACTAATTGTGTTGGTTAGAGTACAAGTTGTAGTATTCTGTTTAATAGTTTCAGATTAATTCAACAAATATTCCATGCGGGGCACACTCTACAAGGTCGCTCTCTAGAATAAGCCATATTTCAACAAGGTGTGCCATTTTTCCTATAAATCCTTTTCTGAGAAGTTCCAAGTACTGACACCTGGAGGAATTGTACAAAACACACCGAAGAACATTTTTTATCAGTTTCAGATCTTTATTCATTACAGGTACAAAGTTATGATTATTTCAAGTTAGGGTTGTTGACTAATCCAAAACTAGTCATG